>LBNU01039172.1:252865-270038 GCA_014162995.1 Artemisia annua
TCTAGTCCTTCTCGTTTGCATTTAACGATAGTTAGTCCATACGGTTAATAACTAACGACCATTAAGTCCATTTAAGTGTTTCAAATAATAAATATACATAACATTTAATATTTATTATTTACTTTAACTCTCGTTTGTATTGTGTGCAATCCCAAGGTCTCGTGTTCGATTCTAGACATTTACACGTTAATTATTTAACTATAATTTAACAGTCTCAACATAGCCGCCTACAAATTTGTAATGACGGAATTACAAATATTCTAAAGCATATGCCTTGGATGTGTTTTTCTTGACTTTATAAGACCCTTGATATACGGTTAATTACAGGGTGTGATAAGAAAGAAAAGTGACCTAAAACTGGGTTGGAAATTGTATTTTGGTAGTAGACATTGGAAGTTAATGTCTTGGATGTCTATGGTGCATAAATTTCTTGCACAGAGTCCTTATCTCGGATGCAATGCACAACAATAGTTGTTATTGATAAGAGTTGCTAGTTTGCTCCATTAAATCCCCTCATGTGCCAACACAAGAGGGTGAAATTGTCCTTTAACCTTGGTCTAACATACACAGAATTATTTATTACGTAGTATATTATTATTATATATAGACACATTAGTAGAAGCTGACAACGACATTTTAGTGCCTGTGTGAGATTGGTAGCTCTTTACTTGGAGTCCTTGTATGTCGGTAATGTTTGGTTACCGTTCAGAAGGCTCTATTGAGGAGCTAATCTTCATCTGTGAAGCTTTCCATCATCATATTATCAACATATCCTTCGGGGTAATGTTCAGTTACCATTCAGAGAGCTCTTTTTGAGGAGCTAATCTTCATCTTTGCAGCTTCCATCATGCCTAGATGTTCCCGCCTATATATGGTGTCTGAAGACTTTATCAGTTGTCGATAGATGGCACGTTCACTGGTTCCACGATTTGGTACAACCAACATCAGTAATAGACATAAGACTCAGTTCTCATATTTGTTTATGCTACGCATGGATCGGGGGTGTATTATCTCACTGGTCATATATGTAATATGGATAATAATTCGTATCGTTTATATAATGTGATTCACTTTACATTGATGTTGTAACAAGTAAAATTCTGGTCAAATGTTTGTACATTACTTGTCGGCATTTCAGATGGTCTTCTAACAGGAAATTTTCACTTGTTTGATCTAGTTAATCAATCCCATGTAAACCTAGTGGCCACTAAGCAATAAATAATCGCAACATGGATAAGAAAATAAATCAGGCGCACTCGGTTAAAAATGAAGCCATGGAATTTGTAATGTTGTACCATTCTGCTCAAAGACAGATGTAATATTTGGCAATTTGTAATTTTGTATCAATCAGCATACACCAAAAACAGAGTATGTATCCACTATATACAGAACCTGCAACAACCCAAATACAACATGCAAATGAAGCTAAGGAAAATGGGAGCTACATTCACCAAACAAAAGAACAAACCAAGGAATCCAAAATTCCAAACCAACCAAAAATGCAACCCACAACTAGAAACAAAGGAAAATATAAACAGAAAACACCTAAATACGAGAAGGGTGATTAGGCTACACAAGCAACCACTTTCTTTTAACAGCGTGTGACATGTTATCGAGAATCACACAGTATAATGAGATGCCTTTTTAGTTTTCTAAGGGAATGAACATAAAGAAAATAGAATGGGATTTTGATTCTCCTTTTCCATTCTCTGGCTCAAACAAACAAGTGAAAAGGGATCGATTTCATTTCTCTTTTTGCATTTCAATGTGCAAAACATCCCCTTATAAAACCTATTTTGAACCAGATGCAATAGTAGAAATCTCTAAAAACTTGCATCTAATACAAAGATGAAAAAGAAAAGGATGTTCATTGGCTTAAAAGATGTTGTTGGGTACGAACGGTGTCCCCCTTTGCAGATTTAGTTATTTTCACACCTCATCCCGGCAACCAGAAACGCCTACCAAAGAACAGCAAGTTCAAGATAAAATTTCAATTAAGATCAAATCATAACATTCTCGTAAGCATAGGCAAACAAACCACAGTAAACCACCTTTAATCAAGAGATACATTTGTTTTTTTGTAATACCTGTAGTACATCAGTAGCAGCAAATTGAGACTTAAATCTTTCGCCATCGTCAGGTCCAAAGCAGATAGGATACAACAGCTCCTTCGCACTCTGTTACCAAAATAAGCACATTAACCACCATCGAGCCGTAAGTATAACTTACAAGAGCAGTTATTTCCACAGTTACATATTCAAGTAACAAATTTACCTCTAAGGCTTGTATAATTTTATATTTAATTCACGCTACTATTCAAAACTGCACAAGTGTGAATGTACAGGCAAAAAAAGTTCTCACCTTTGATGCGAATGAGTTATCCCATAATGTGTAGGGAACCTCATTGAGCATTCCCGTCCAATCAAGATCATCAACAAAATCCAACACCCTAGCCTAAAATAAATGCAAAAGAAGAAAAAGAAAAGTGATTATAATTTCTAGATGAATAAAAGAAATTGAAGTTGCACAATGAGATAAAAACTTACAGTCGGGTCAGGCATTCCTCTCTTTAATGGGTGTCCAACAACAAAGCCCGTCAATGAAAGATCAGTTATCTACATATCGAAAACATAATGAACCTTCAGTTTCCCAAAAACATGCTTCCAAATAACGGATAATGCTACTTACTTAGTTACTTTAGATACGAAATTAATACAATGTAATATTCAGAATTACAAATGAGAGTAATTTGATTAACTGCAATGAAAAACTATAAGATGGCAAACTAACAAGTTTTTGCATTTCTTGGGCCATTTGATGGGGATTGTGTTGGCTCCTCTCCAGAACACTGCACCATATAAAACCCGTCCATATTATCTCACGTGTATTGCAAGAAAGTATGAAACAAAAATAAGAAAGTAGAGTGCTAATATAACCTTACAAAAAGAAAGGGCTAATAATCCCGATATATGAGATATTTCTATGTAAAAATGATCCGCCAACAAACACAGTTCTTGATAATGAACGGTTGCAATTATGTTTTGTTCTAAAAACCTATATATCATTAAGGGTTGTGATGTCATACCCACATGGTGCAGCAAATTCATACTGCAAGTCAGATACTGCTAAGCCAATCAACTTTTTCCCCACATCGAGACCAAGCAACCTTCCTGGTTTCGGAGGATGGAGATTTTTCACCATCGTGTAAAACATAGATGGACTCATGATCTTCATCTATCAATCATACATTAAGAAATTAGTACTCTACAAGCACCTTTTCCAATAATATGTAAGATTCAAAACTCACTTCCCTGGGATATACTTATAAACTGTACCAAATGCACGACAAGTTCCAAACACTCATCATAAATCATCATGTTTCTACTCAGCCTAAAATAATACTACTTATAAACTATATGCAGCTTGCTTAAATTCTTGATTTTTTTTTTTTTTTTTTTTTTTTTGCAACCATGATTTCCGACCTTTTGACCGACTAATCCACGGGGTTTGAACCCACCACCATATTCTTGACCACTTTCCATCAAATAATATAGATACATAAAAAAGACAAACAAAACCAAAAATGTCATTTAGATATATGCTTAAATCTGATTTTAGTCAAAATGATTCCTAGAAAGTGGAGTACCTTTATAAGCAGTGACAATATCTACTGAAAAATGAAAGACAAAAAGGAGGGCAGTTTGTGACTAATAACAAAAGCATTAGAAAACACCTTGTGTGCTCAACTTGTATATTTGTCGCAAAAGTTGTGCCATTTTCATTAATAGTTTACAGAAATGTGATTACCCAAGTAAATTTAAAATACAGAACCAAAAAATGTTTCTATTTCTAGTAAGGGTTATCAACCAAATACCAATTATGCCGAGCAACAATTAACGGAACTACAAATCTCAAAACAAGAGTATGTTCTATCATTTCTTTAGTATCCAAGAATTTTAGCAAAACTCAACATATAAGATAAATAAATTAGGAAAAAAAACATTGAGGAATGTACTCATAACATACATTGTAGGCCAAGCAACATACGTCCTATGCAAATACAAACTATGCTACCAAAATCGAAACATGGGCATTTAGTACATGAAAAGAGTCAAAAACAATACGGGCCTGAATCAATCATCACGTCCAACTTGATAAGGTATAATATTTAAAGTCTTCAATTTTAAACAATGAGAACTTTTCACCTACATTCCATGTTCCCAAAATGAAGAAGAAACCAAACTCTGTAGCCTTAAACAAGGTTTTATCATCTATTATTTACTGACTAAGCCAACTAAACAAAAAAGTGCAAGTTCGCGAGGTTGATTTCACTAGGATTAGTTTCAGTCATAGATTTAATGAAACCCTCAGTGAAGCTAGATAGTGGTTTAAACCACATTTCATTAAAATACACGTACGAAGCTAGTGACAAACTACAGTCTACAACAACTAACAGACGACAAAAACTTCAAATTGTGTTCTGCATTGCTTATATAAGTGCTTATCTGCTTACTTTCAAGCTGATTAGCGGTTTTGAGTGTTTGCATTCAAAAGTAAACAGGTTGCTACCTTCTTATGTTCAAGTGTATAAGCACTTAATAAGCAATCCCAAACGCCCCCTTAAAAAAAAAAAAAAAAAAAAAAAAAACCCCACAAGGTTCTTAATTTATAAGCTTCATACAACCGTTTATCCAAAGCAATTAAAGCACATGAACCTCACATCCTTTCATCACAACCTCATTTCAAAAACTAAACTAAAACCCTCTCTTTTCCGGAGCTATTAGTTTTTGAAAAACCAAAATTCTCGATTTTAAGTTTATTTTGGCTTATAACTTGAGCTTATAACATTCATAAGCACATAAGCCTAAAAAAACTAAGCCAACAAACTAAAGAAATAAGCTTAAAGAGACACCCCTAGTTATAACCAGTACAAAATCAGAAAACCAAAAAGGCCCATTAGCCAAAAAATACTCATAAACTCTAAAGTTGTTAGCTTTTCAAAAAAGTAATAAGCCATAAGCAAGACAACTAAGCTTATTTTTGGGCTAATAAGCAGCTTATTAGCTGCCAAAAGTTTAGGAAATTCATAATTCAGACAAATAAAAACCCCTAAATAACTAGTACAAAATAAAAAAAACCATACATTGTGAAAAGAAGAAGAAATAAAAACCTTTGAAATCACAAATGCAGATGACGGGCGGCTGAGCTTTGGCGTTAAGGAGAGTTGGTATGAACAATCAACAATCTATATCGGTAGTGGAAATAAAAACCTTGTTATTTTCTCTTGGTTTTTTAATGTTTTCTTCTTTTAATAAAATCTGTGTTTTGTTGCTTTACTGTTTTGTTTTTTCGTGAAATAAAGTTTTGTGTTCGGTTAAAAACCAACATGTTTGTCCGTGAACGACATAATTTATCCAAACGTGTACCCAGCCGGTTCAACCGGTTGAACCGGGAATTGGCTCAGAGACCGAGCCAGATAGGACCGGGTTTTTGCTTGTTTGAAAACCAGATTGAACCGCCGGTTTTTCGTTGACCCGGGTTGACCCGGTTTGATAAACCCGGCCGGGTCGTGACTTTTTATCAAAAAAATTAACAAAATGATTTTTTTTACCATTAATTTTTCTAAGTTTAATTGAAAAGTTGAAGTGATGATGACCCAATATTTGTTAAAATTTTGTAAAATAATAAATTATAGTTATACATGATCTTAGAATCACCAACTAATATATTTTTACTATAGACTATTATAATTTAGAATCACTTGTTGAAATTTTTTGTTATATTATTATAGATATAATGATATATAGACTTGAAAAGCAAAACTTATCGATATAGTCTCAATATTCTTCATCGGTTTAATCGAATATATAAATAAAAATAAATAAATTATTAGATCATGCAATACTAATTATTAAATATAGAAAAAACATATATATGTAAAGAACCGGTTCGACCCAACGGTTCAACCGGTTGAACCGGTGACCTGGTGAACCGTCGACTAAACCGGATCAATAAAAAAACCGGTTTTTAAAACATTGGTATTAACGATAATTATATGGGTGTGTTATAGATTCATTTGTTTGTTTAACAAGAACCTAGACCAAAGCCAATTGTCCCATCGGTTATTTTTTACATAAGCACGATTTCAATTTTGTTTCTCTTCTCACTTTTTCTTACTTTACACATCAGTGTCACCTGTCACTTCTCATCACTCTCTCTCACCTTTCACACGTCACACCTTTCCCTCATATTTCATTAAAATACTCAATTTATACAAATATACCCCCACTAAATAGTAAATACCCCACGCACACTTACGAACAAATAAAAAATATTAAAACCCCAAAGATGCCCCGTCACCTTTCATTGCACGAGGGGGGGTGGATTTTTGACGTTAGCATGTGTATCTTTCCATGCCATTTCATGCATTCGCTTATGCCTTATTCGCTTGTGGTCATCGTCTGTTGGTTATGAATCGACTTAACGAGTGTCACTCATTCCAGATATATCCCGCCAACAGGATAATATCCCCATTCGTAGCCATTAGCCACAACAGAATCTTTGGTGCTCTTCCGGATTTGAAGTCGTTACAGAAAGGGGATTGTCGTATAATGTTAATGTCGTTGTTCGCCCCAGAAACACCAAGGCAAGTATGTCATATCATCCATAGGTCTTGTGACGCAACAACTTCTAGCAAAATGAATGGATTCAGACTAGGGGTGAGCAAACGGACCAGATGGACCGGACCGACCGACAAAACTGACCGGACCGGACTTGACCGAGACATGACCGACCACATTCGATCCATTCTCGGTGTAGGGTTTTTCATAATTTCGGTCTCGGTCCGGTTCGATCTGGTCCGCCTTAAAAACCGGACATTTAGCCTATTTGGACCGAGACCGGACCGGCCACATTCGTTCTGGTCTCGGTCTAGGTTTTTTGCCGGATTCGGTCTCGGTCCGGCCCGGTTTTCACCCGATGAGCGGCCTTAATTCAGACCATGATCATGTCTACAATATTGTGCTTTATATGTGTTCGAACAACCAAACCGCGACCAATCTGTACAATCAAGGATTCCTAACATTCCCAGAAACCTTGTGTTTCTTCGTGAAATCGATATAGCTTTTCAACATTAGTTAAAATTTGCATAACAGAAATAAAAAAATGATCAACAATAGACGAGCAGTTCTCTCCCCATTTGCAAATATTCATCAAGGGTGTCAGGAACGGTGTCGTATGACTAACAACTTCTTCTTCTTCCGATGAGTTGGTGTACATGAACGTTTTGGAATTCATTTGGTGAGGAATGATAGATTTTTGTTTGAGTTGTATATATATATTGAGTAAGATATGAGGAGATGTGTTAAAAAATGTTGAACTTTAGGGATATTTATAGGTAAAAAAATAGAGTAGTGATTTTTTTTTTTTTTTTTTTTTTTTTTTTTTTTTTTTTTTTTAATCAGTTACAAATTTGGAGGCTCGCCACTTTGCACATGAACCAAGTAGCGAGTAGCCTCACCTCTATTTAATGGGGTGGCGTGTGACCCTTTTTGGTATGAGGGGTCACCCGTTACCTTTAGTATTATGGCCTCTTGTTAACAAAATACTTTTTCTTTGTTATGTTTTTTAGATTATTGGGTTCGGCTGCGGGATGAAATATTTGGTAAACAAATTAAACTGGACCAATTCAAACTCAGCCAAACTATATGTAATTTCTTTCAATTTCGGATTTAACCTCAAAATCAAATTCATTATTGAAAATCAAATTATATTCAAGTTATACATATTGTGCCTGTTTAATTTCAATCTTCTCATATCCAGTCATTTCAATAGGATGAAATCAAACAACGAGCATGTTTTGGCTGCAACTTTTTGAAAGCTTTTGGTTTTGAGAAAAAACGCTTGCTAATAGAACAGCCATTTAGTCCAAACCATACAAGCTCGTTCCAATGGGTTAAAAGTTAAACTACAAAATTAATCCATATCATACAAGCTACATCTGATTAAAAACATGGTGGGCTCAAGGCCATGGGCCTAACACTAAATACATAATACAATGTACGAGTTGGAGTGCGAGATGGTTAAACGCTCAAACTGGACCGAAAATATGCAAAAACGAGTAATAAGCAGGGACGGAGCCATAAACAAATATGATCGGGTGCACAAATTTTTATGAACCGTAATATAATAGAGTTAAAAAGTGGATTAAAACGAAGATTTTTTTTTTTTTTTGCAAGTATACTAACTAAATAATACTAGAGACACAATTTGATGCACCGGGTGCATTTAAGATACATTTAGGAAATATCGATAATTTTTTCAAAAATTAACACTATATCGAACAAATCCATAGGGCGTGCACCCGCGGGCACCCCCTTGGCTCCGTCCCTGGTAATAAGGGAGACCTTTGGTGAAGATACTTTCATGCTGAAATCGCGAAGGGACATGAAGCACCTGAACATGTCCACTTTGTTACGAACAAAGTGTATGTCAATCTCTATATGTTTGGTGTGCTGGTGTTGCACTGGATTAGCAGATATATATACGACACTTAACGTTATCGGAGTAGATCAAGGTGGCGGTGAATAATGGTATGTGTAGCTCTCGTAGAAGATTGTGCAGTCGAGCGGTGTCGTCAACCACATTGGCCACACCCCTGTATTCTGCCTCTAAACTGGATTGTAATGATATTGTTTGTTGTCGCTTGGAGGACAAGGTCAAAAGGTTGTCCCCAAGGAAACACAGTAGCGGGATGTGGAGCGATGAGTGGCAGGGCAGCCAGTGTGCGTCAGAGTACACAACAAGCTGTGATGTCGATGAACAATATGACTGAAGACCGAGATTAGTAGTGCCACACACATATCATCCGCTTCATATGGGTGTGATGTAGCTCTCGAGGATCGTGCATATACAAGCACAACTGCTAGGCAAGGATAGTGTCAAGGATTGGGAATCTTTTAATCTTACGAACTATTGATATTAATAATATGGTTAATAGTTTGTATCGTTTATAGAATGCGATTCTATTTAGTGTTTTAGTAATTGAGTTTATGATGCTTTTGGCATGCTCAAGTACTGGTCTACACTAATGTTATAACAAAAAACTTCTGGTCAAAGAATTGTACATTACTTGTTGGCATTTTAGATGATGTTCTAATAGGAAATTCGCCTGTTTGATCTAGTTAGTGCATCGCAAGTAAAAACTTGTTTTCGAGAATCACACAGTGGAATGAAACGAGGGAAATATAATGCGATTTTGATTCTCCTTTTCCATTTGATCTCTAGCTCAAACAAACAAGTGAAAGGCTTCGATTCCATTTCTCTTCTCCAAGCAAATGTACTAAACATCCCATTAGTTCATAAACATATTCAAACCACATCAATAGCACTAATCTCTCAAAACATACATCTAAAACAACATGTTCATTTGCTTGGGGTGGCACGAAACTCTCCTATTCCACAGTCAGAGAATTTTTTTTCTAAATCTTTTAGATCCTTTTCGTACCTGATCACGCCATCTAGAAACCCCTGCCAAAGACAAGTTCAAAATAGAATAAGATCAAATCTAACAATTCTCATTCTCATAGACAAACAAAACCCAATAAAACCATTTTTAATCAAGAACTTTTTTTTGTTTTCAGCAGTTTTATTTTTATTTTATTTATTTATTATTTTTATTTTTTTCTGTTTTGTAATACCTGTAGCACTCCACAAGCAGCAAATTGAGGAACAATTCTTTCTTCAACTTTTGGTTCCAAAGTAATTGGATAATACACCTGCCTCGCGAGCTGTTACCAAATTAACCACATGAACCACCATCTTACCATAAGTACAACTCATAAGAGCAGTTATTTCTCGCAATTATGTAATTCAAGTAACAAAGCCACCTATAAGGCTCTTATGTTTTTAATATTTATTTCATGATACTATTCAAAAGTAATCCACTGGAATCAGACGATAAAAGTTCTAACCTCGGTTGTGTATGAATTATCCCATAATGTATACTGAACCTCTTTTAGCATCTCCGTCTCCCAAAGAGCATCGATAAAATCGTACACAGGGGTAACCTAACATAAAAGCCAAAGAAGGAACAATAAGAGATTATATAATGTAACTGAAGTTACATTATGAGATAAAACTTACACTCGGGACAGGCTGTCCGAAATTGAATGGCTGTCCAACAACAAAGCCCGTCAAAGAAAGATCAGTTATCTACACAAACAAAAAATAATGAACCTTCAGTTCACAATTTGATATTCAGAATTATAAATGAGACCAATTTAAGTGACTGGAATGAAAAACTCTGAGATGGCAAACTAACAAGTTTTTGCAGTTCTTGAGCCATTTGACGAGGATCGTTTGGGCTCTTCTCCAAAACACTGCAGAATATAAAACCCCTCCATAGTATCTCATAATTGTTGCAAATAAGTAAAAAACTTTTACTCCGTATAAGAAAGTGAAGTGTAAATATAACCTTACAAAAAGAAAGGGGTATGAGAAATTTTTATGTAAAAATGATCCACTAACAAACACAGATCTTGATAATGAAGCTGCAATTAAATTGGGTTTAAAACACCTATATATCATTAAGAGTTATGATGTCATACCTATAAGGTGTANTTTTGTAAAGTCTGGCGCAACACAGGGGCCATTTATGTAAAAAAAAACTGAAAAGAAAATAGTGATGGGGGTATTTTAGTCATTTGATGTTGGTCAGGGACCAAAAATGCAACGAAAACATATTAATGGGGACGTCTGGTGCACTTTCAAAAAGTTGGGGACCAAATCTGCAATTTGGCCAAACCACAGGGACCAAAAATGCAATTAACTCTTTATTTCATGATACTATTCAAAAGTAATCCACTGGAATCAGACGATAAAAGTTCTAACCTCGGTTGTGTATGAATTATCCCATAATGTATACTGAACCTCTTTTAGCATCTCCGTCTCCCAAAGAGCATCGATAAAATCGTACACAGGGGTAACCTAACATAAAAGCCAAAGAAGGAACAATAAGAGACTATATAATGTAACTGAAGTTACATTATGAGATAAAACTTACACTCGGGACAGGCTGTCCGAAATTGAATGGCTGTCCAACAACAAAGCCCGTCAAAGAAAGATCAGTTATCTACACAAACAAAAAATAATGAACCTTCAGTTCACAATTTGATATTCAGAATTATAAATGAGACCAATTTAAGTGACTGGAATGAAAAACTCTGAGATGGCAAACTAACAAGTTTTTGCAGTTCTTGAGCCATTTGACGAGGATCGTTTGGGCTCTTCTCCAAAACACTGCAGAATATAAAACCCCTCCATAGTATCTCATAATTGTTGCAAATAAGTAAAAAACTTTTACTCCGTATAAGAAAGTGAAGTGTAAATATAACCTTACAAAAAGAAAGGGATATGAGAAATTTTTATGTAAAAATGATCCACTAACAAACACAGATCTTGATAATGAAGCTGCAATTAAATTGGGTTTAAAACACCTATATATCATTAAGAGTTATGATGTCATACCTATAAGGTTTAGCCAATTTATACTGCAAATCAGATACGGCCAGACCAACCAACTTATCACCCACATCGAGACCAAGCAACCTCCCTGGTTTTGGAGGATGCAGATTTTTCACCATCTTGTACAGCATAAATGGCTTCACGAACTTCATCTATCAATCAAATAGTCAAAAATTAGTACTTTACGTGCGACTTTTCCAATGATTATATAAGACTTAAAACTCGCTCCCTTGATATAGTTATAAACGGTACCAAATGCAAGACAAGATCCAAACAAAACCAATACCAAATATGTCATAAATCATATAGTTTCTGAAGAGTATAAAATAAGACTATAAATTATCACTTACCATCAAATAATATAGATACAGAACAAAAAGACAAACAAAACCAATAATGTCATTACAAGTATGCTTAAAATCTAGTTTTTAATTATAAAAATTTGAATAAGCCAATGACTCCCAAAAAGTGGAGTACCTTTATAAGCAGTGATTCACAACGACAGACAAAACTGCGGGCAGCTGGTGAGCAATTACAAATGCATTCGAAAAAACCTGGTCTGCTATATATATGTCGCAAAAGTTACCATTTTCATTATACTTTATAGAAATGTGATTACATAAGTTTTCTACTTCTTTCTAAGAGAGCATATAACAAAAGTAAATTTAATATAGAGAACCAATACCAATTATGCATATATGCAGAGCAACAAGTAACCGAATTGTAAAAATCTCAAAACAAGAGGAAGTTGTGGGAGAAATGTTTTAGTATCCAAGAAGTTTAGCAAAACTCAATCTTATGAAAGGAAGTTGCAAACTAAAGGGGTGTTTGTTTAAGCTTATGTGTTCGACTTATGAGCTTATATGTAACTTCTGAAAAGCCAATAAGCTCTATATTTTGGGCTTATGAGATGACTCATTAACTCATGTTGATAAGCCCGTAAGCTCAAATTATAAGCTTATCATAACTCAGACAGATAAGCTTAAATTCCTAAGCAAACACCCCTAATTAGTAGAAAATCAGAAAACAATTTGTTCTCCAAAGAAGAAGGAATAGAAACCTGCAAAGAGCCAAAGAGGAGATGGAGTAGGATTTGAACTATCTCTCAGTTATGTAGTATTAGCTTTTCTGTTACTTTTCTGTTAGGAACCAATTGGTTAGTTCACGCGTTGTAAACAATATAACTTATCGAAAATGTATTAAAAACAGCAGCAACGATCATCCTATGGGTGTGCTCATCAGTTTTGTTTTCGGGGTTTTTGGATTGTTCGGTTCGGCTTCTACGGGTTAAGAATTTCGGAAAGTAAAGCCTACATCCTGTACATAATGGAGAAACCTTAAATTGCATCGATCAAGCTTTACGACGGAATCAAAATACTCACCTTCAGATCACCTATGTCCTATATCTCATTGCGGTCTTTAAAATGGCCAGTATCGTTGTTCGAAATGTCACTACTAAAGTACTAAGTAAACCTTATAAACGAAACCTGTACCTTAGCAACGTTAGATTTATCACCATGTCTAATTCTACCTTCTTTTTTCCTTTCCTTTTTAACATTCTGAACAATCTTTTCACATGACGTGCCTCAAAAGAATTTCCGGTCTCACCAATATCCACATGGGAAACTTAAGGTCTTTACCTACCTGAGTCATGTGTAATCCTTTCTCTCCAAGTATTTCTAGCTATCATGTTTACTACACATCTATGTGTTTCTAGCCACGTCCTAAATGGTAGAGCTAAGCTTTCATCGAGTTAAAAATGCAAGTCATTAAATTATCACGTATCAAAACCTTGCATTACCATATCTTTGAGATTAACTTATGTTTCATTGGTTAGTTTTCTCTAGTCCCAACAAATACATTTCTTTATAGTAATTTAACAGAAATTCTTAATGCTTTAAGTACCATTCATCACTACTTATCATTTTTATAGGTCCTTAAGTATCCGAACTATAAACATAGTTATGTAGCTGCATTTTTTAACAATACTAAACAATCTTAAGTAAGTTCGTATATTAGAAGACTTTAGATGTTAATTTCCAGAAAAGGAGACTTGAGATGCTAACTGTTAGTTAACGGAAATTGTATATTTCAAGCAAAACAGAAATACACCCAACCGAATAAGTAAAAAAATCCCTTTGTCAGAACCTCACAACTATAAACACTTTTCTGTTATAACCAAAAGAAGAGTGCTAACAGATGAAGACTTTTACACTACTTGCGAAGCCAAAAGACTAAAGATACCACTAAAGATACCTCGTCGGTATAGTCAAATTTTTATCATATAACCGCAACAGAGCTGAAACGAAAAAAATTTGAACTAGAAGACTAAATCGAGAGTGAACTCAAATGAGAGAGAAGACTACCTAACAATCTAGACCCAATGTGTCTAGATGACTAGATGGGTTTATATGGGAAAGTAGTAACTTGTATGTTGATGTTAGTCTAACAAACCCGTTGGACCCAACCTACTTCTTCAGTAACTTTGGAAGTGATTAAGTAGACCCATGAGGTGTTGAGAGTTGTGCAACATCTCTAAGTCTTGTAGCTCTCAGGTAATTAACTCAGTATACCTATTCTCCATTCTAATTCTATTAAAGGGTTCTATCGTTGCACGAGTGAGCATATAAACCAACCTAACACCAGGTTATGTTCACCACCATGCATATGAGTCATAAGTAAAAGAAATTAGAAACCATTCGTATAATAGTGATGGCACAAAGTTTTCTCAAGAATCTTATTTCTAATAACGTTCCACATTATCTGCAAATTAATTTTATTCTCAAAAGATTCCCATAGTCCAACAATTATCAAAGAATGTATACAGTAAGGGGTCATAGAAAAAGGATGCCAAAACGAATATCAGAGAATCGCCAAGATTTCAAGAATAATTTTAACCTGCTGAAAGAGAGAACGAACAACGGTACAAACATACTAAACTACTAAAAAAACACGTTGAGGAAAACATTTGTACTTGAGTTGACGACTATACAATACTAGCATCAAAAGATGTCCTACACACTCGTCACCACACTATTTCGACAAATAACCAAATATTAGAACTAAGATTCTCCATGAACTAACTTAATTTCCCAAATGCCATTGTCTCCATTCTTTCCTACTAGATATATAAGTACTAGTGACTCGTCTTTGAATTGATATTTGCGTTCAAGAATTAGACATAAAACTCCAATAAAAATGAGGGAATTACTTAGAAGTTAGACCCTTTCATTTCAGATACTCTGTATTTTAAAAGTGTACAGATAACTAGAACTTACTCTGTATCTTAAACATGAGAACATGTTCTTATTTTTTTAAGGAAATGGACAAACATGCCGTATAAGGTTTTGTAGATTTTAAAATACAAGACACTAGTTACAATCTAATCAGTGGCGGAGCCAGAAAAAATGATAATAGGGGGCATCGAGCAAGAAGATAATGAATAACATGTTAAGAAATATCCCTATTTAGTGTAAATTTATGTCGGGTCGGGTTTCACAAAAAGTGAAAAAACAACAAGTAGGTGAAATAATAGCATGCTAGGAAGCGTTATTTTTAAGTGTATATTGAAGTCGGGTCGGATTTTTAATTAAAAGAGAGAAAAACATCTCTACTTCAATTCATTGCAACTAACACCAAATAATGGGCGTAGGTGTAAATACGAGTGGTAATCTTGATTAATTTATCTATCAATTATAACTAACTCAGGTTATATGTTATGTGCATAGACTCAGTACAAATACTTAACTAAAATCTCAAGATGCCAAGCAATGCACAAATTGGTTCTAAAAATTTAACCAAACGTTTGTGTATTAAGTATTAATCCTTTAACAAAATCATATTACATGAAATATACTATAAGTCCTACATTCTCAATGCCATTACCAACAGTATATAAATAATTTTATAGTAGTAACATTACAAGTTTTGTCTTTTTGTTACACAATCTCCCAATGTACACAGCCACCTCTTCCTATTCCCTCTTCCTTTTTTCCTCTTTTTCCGACCAAACAAGAGCACCCGAAAAAATGGTTTTTGGGCATTGGAGCTTAAATGACACTTTGATTATTGGCTCTCAGTGAAGAGGGCACTTGAGCTATCAAGCTGAGGGCACTGAACCTTTTTTTTACAAATTTGATATTTTTTCTATGTGATTTTGTGTGTCTACGGGAGCTTCGTTGGGGGCAACTCCCCCCAGTACTTTTAAAGTAGCTCCGCCCCTGAATCTAATTATATCAAGGTTTACTCAACAATTTTAGTCATGTAGGAGGCAAAGGGTGTGTTTTAAGATAACTAAGATACTTAAGGGGCTAACTAAAACATTTCCATAGAAAGACTTTGTTGCTTTATCTCCTGATTCTCAAACATCCTACCAAAACTCATACAACCGTTTATCCAAACCAATTAAGCCAAGAAACCAAAGCAATTAAAGCACATAAACCTCATAACCTCACTTCAAAAACTCTAAATTAAAACTGTTGATGCATAATCTGGCGCGGGCTGTATTCGACGACTCTCCCTGGGCCGTTAGTCGTCTTCTCGAGCCCTAAGTAGACCTGTCAACAAAGAGAACCCGTTAGGAGTGGACCCGAGGCCGTAGCCCCGGGATCCACCTCCGACGGTCAAGTTAGTATCGATGCGTTGTAGCATATGAGAGCTAGGTTTAGGGTAACCTGTTATAATCTATTGAATAAAGGGATCCCATCCATGTATTTATAAGGCATGGATTAGGGTTTTAGGTGTAGAGTGGGCCGCTGTCGCCGGGCCTAGCCCATTCCTGGCCTAGTCCGACTATGCGTCTACAAGCCCCCCAAGTCTAGTGTGACATAGTGCATGACTATGTTATGCTAGACTTAAGTTCTGTTCATGGCCGCGTAGGCCCAATCAACCATAACGGCATGACTTATGTGTGCGCAGATGGGGCGAACCATACTGCGCAGTCCCAATGCGATAGTGCGCACTGGAATTGCGATTGTGATTGTCTCACAATGGTGAAGGTATCCGTGGTGAAGGTGGATTCCTGTATGCTGCATCCTGGGCAAGGACGTACCTTTTGTACCAGTAGTGGTGCAGCATGGTGCGACAGAAGACGTGCTTCTGTGGCAGAAGTGCGCGTTGTCGGCGACAAGGTGCGAACATAACATTCGTCTTTATAACCGACAAAGGACGTCTCCCCTGCGGCAAGATGGTGCGAATATTTAAAATTCGTCTTTGTACCGGGCTCGCGATACCTCTTACGTACTATCTGCTTTCAAATGTGTCTGCGTGACGCGTACGCCAACAGTGCGCAATGGTATTATATACCCTGGTAGCCCCCCAAGTTTGATGGTGCTACTCGTGTAGGAGCATTAAACTTAGTTATGCAAATCCTGAAAACACTTAATGCAAATATTAGAAGTATATGCCGCGAGTCGCAACATATAAAACTTAATGAAGTAAAATATAAATAGCATGAAGCATAATATAGCACATAGCATATAAGAGAAGTAGGGGTGGAAACGAGCCGAGCCGAGCCCGAGCTCGCCAGAGCTCGAGCTCGGCTCGTTTATATATATAAAGCTCGANAATTGTGGATTGTTGTTGTTACTAACCATTTAAAATGGTAATGTATTTCAGTATTTGATTATGGATTCTGTGTAGATTATGGATT
>LBNU01039172.1:271135-284599 GCA_014162995.1 Artemisia annua
TGGTTTATACTTACATTTGATAGTCAAAAAACGTCATATTACGTAACATTGACAAAGATTAAAGTTTCTATACTAACTTATATTTTGAGAGTAAATTGACCTAACATTGAAAATTTTGGAAGTTCGTTACCTATAATGTAAGGAATTACCCTTGTTTTTTTTTGTAAGGATAAGTTTTTGTGTTCTATTAGAAACCAACGATGTTTGTCTGGTCGAACGGCATAATTATATCCAAAATTGTATTAAAAGCAGTGATGGTGGGAGATAGTAGTTGTTTAGTTGGTGAAATTTTCATAATTTTTTTTTTGTACAAGAAAATGAAAAAAATTGAAATATGTTTAATCATATTGTTTTAACAACGGAAATTTTTACGACTTATACCACTTATCTCACAAATTATACTCACATGTCATCCAAGATGTTTGCAATTATCAATAGTTTTTTTAAAAAGTAAAATCTGACGTTCTAAATTTTAAATAGTTAAATGAAAACCCCATTATGCCAATTTTCACTTTTTTCTCTCTAACATAAAAAAGACGGATTTCTCAATCTACTATTCAAGTATCTCATTCTAACTCTAATCACCAACGGCAACATCTCCACCTTTCTATCCTCGTTGTCGTTGTCCACTGTCGCATTCTGAGGTAATTTTGTTAAAAAGGAAAAATATAACTCTATCTAAACGGGTTTTGAAAATTCTCAACTCTTCTGTAGAGAAGAAAAACCTAAACTTTTCAATTTGTAGTCCATGTTATGGATTAGAAAAAATATAAGTAGTTGGAGGTTGTTTTGCTAGACCAACGACGATGAGACTTTTAAATTTTGGTGCGACTAACGACTATTATACTTTTGTGCGACTTAATTATTGACGTCAGAAAAAAAGGAAAAAAAACCCTTATAAACCGGCGGCAATTAGACGTTACACAAATTCTGTGATTGATTACTTAGACTTAACTTTTGGTGTGACATGTAGATACGGGATTTTTTATTTTATTTACGTTTGGTTTTACTTGTAAAGCAACAATAACATAGAAACCCAAAATAAGAGATACAATACAAGACATTCCTCTTTAATTAAACAAGATAATTAAAGGAGGAAGAGACCCAAAAAATAAAACAACCAAATACAACAAGGCTACTTTCTCACAAGACTAAAGATACAAACAAGCTTTTACTTTGATCAATACACACAAAACAAATTACAAATGCAGTGCAACATAAATGGCCAAGCCAACAAGGAGAATAACATCTCCTATGAACATGGACAATCTAAATTGCACAACCAAATAATAGAGTACATATCCAATGATTATTGCAGCAAATTCCAAATATGCAAACACAGCAGAACAGACGAAAACGAGATACATGCCCCACTGCAACAGAAAACGCAAGTCTCACAGCACCATAAAGACAGCCAACACAAAAACTGCTGCAATACCAAAGCCATAGAGTTAAATAACGACTGTTGCAATACCATAGAGTTGACCAGGCCTAATGACTACGGCACTGCTGCAATGTTTCACTTGCATTTGAAAGGCTCTCGAAGCCACTGCTGCCAGCACCAAGAATATTTATTACTCCGTCTCGATACCCATTGAAAGGTATTCAGTTGAATATCTTGAAAAATCTTGTTTGTGCTTGCTATCTTCTCATGAAATACCCGATTATTACGCTCTTTCCAAAGGAAATATCCAGTCACCCAAATCACTACTTGCCACAATGCTATATTTTCCTTAGTTGTGAACCGATGTCATTATGAGTAAATAACTCACTTATGGTAAACACGTCCACATTACCAAACTTCCGCCAATTAAAAACTCTCCCATACTTTCCAAGCCATATCGCGTAATAACATAGAATGATTGATTGTTTCCACATTATTACCACAACAAGGACTTAAAAGAGTATGCAAGTCGATACCTCCCTTATCAAGCTCAGTAAGAACCGGTAGTCTTCCTTTCAGAACTCGCCACACAAATACATTCACCTTCTTCGGAGCAAGTTTATTCCACATTGTCTCATGATCCATGTGATCCACTTGAAGCCGCTTCTCGTTACCAATCGTGCAAGAACTTTAACTGTAAACTTATTGTCTTGACTAAGTGTCCATTTCCAATAATCCCTACAGTCCTGTGTCAAATAATATCATTTAAAAGCCCTAGCATCTACTCTAAAGCACCACGACCACTACCTTTTGGCTCCCTCACCCGATCCCAAACACATGACCACAACCCATTGACCCAAGCACCCTTATGCGCCACCCTAGCCTCCTTACACTTATCTAAATGAAATAGCCTAGGGAATGTATCACTATTTACTTGTAAATAGTATAGATTAACTAGTAACTATCTTCGTTTTGCTTGCAAACAAATATTAAATATTAAACAAAACTAATATCATAACACAAAACTAATGATTAAATATTTTAGAGGAGAAATCATTTACATACCTAAAGTTTCTTGTATATCATAGGATAAATCTCAATCACTCATTTTTCTATTAAGAAAGAAAAGGAAAAATTAATTAATTTTTTAAATATTGTTGTTGTTACAGTGTATGGATTAAAGATTGAAGATAAAGGAGGTTGAAGATGAGGGTGTTTTTGTTATTTCACTGGTTTATAATGGTAATGTATTTCAGTATTTGATCATGGATTCTGTGTAAATTATGGATTTTGATTTTTTTATTGTTGTTATAGTGTATGGATTAAAGATTGAAGATAAAGGAGGTTGAAGATGAGGGTGTTTTTGTCATTTCACTGGTTTATACATTCATTTGATAGTCAAAACGGTCATATTACCTAACATTGAACAAAGATTAAAGTTTCATTACCTAACTTAGTATTTTTGAGAGTAAATTACCTAACATTGGAAATTTTGGAAAGTTCGTTACCTATATGTAGAATTAACCCATAAACTAACTTGCTATTAGATGAATTACTTCTTAGATATTTGCGACTTCATTGTGCATGAACTACTTCTTGAATTCATCATACTCGTAAAACAAAATAAATGTTTTCGTTTTTGTTGTTTACAAACATTTCGTCCTTTTTTTCAAACTTCTTGCAAAATCCGTCTAAATGGTTGCAAAATCTTACAACGTTTGCCCTTTTTACCAACGGTTCTTACTGTTTTTGTTAAGTCTCTCACGTGCATAAAAAGTGAGGGTATATTAGTCTTTTTGCTTCTCACAAAAAAGTAAATACTATAAGTAATTTTTAGGGACGAAAGATGCAATTTGTATAAACCAAAAGAATAACATTTGTAATTAATTCAAAAATAAATTAAAGTGACAATGAAAAAGATGTTTGTCTTAAGATTGAGAGTAATTTGAAAAATTTTGTTCCTCGCATTATGTTTTTGGTTCTATTTATTTAAAGATTTTTTTCTTCTAATTATCGGTTTATTTCAAGTTATTCAATTTTGTAGAACTTTTGGTTTCATTCGGTATTTTTTGTTTAAATTTCTAAGATTTTTTTTATTAAATCATACTTTTTGTAAATTCATTACATAAAAAATATACTACAATATTATGATGTGTTGAAAGTTGAAACAAATATACAAAACGAGGTGAGTTATTTTAGAAATTAAGTTTTTGTTGCAAACTAAGGGACAAATTCCCACCATCCATCTAGTTTGATCTAATGGTGGGGATTAACCTAAGATTTAATAGGGCAACTTAAGTCCATGTTTTTTTTCTTGTCTTTTTGTCTTTTTTATTTATTCAATTTTTTTCCTTTTCTTTTTTGTCTTTTTTTTTTAATTTATGTTTTTTCTTTAATTCACGTTTTTTTCGCTCTTTTTTAATTCGTTTTTTTTTTTTTTTTCGTTTTTATACGTTTTTCATATATATTCGTCCGTTTTTTTACGTTTCATTCGTTTTCGTCATTTTTTATGTTTTCATACGTTTTCGCCTGTTTTCTTACGTTTTCGCCCGTTTTCATATGTTTTCGTCTGTTTTCTTACGATTTCGCCCGTTTTCCTCCGTTTTTATACGTTTCGTCCGTTTTTATACATCTTCATCTGTTTTCTTACGTTTTCATCTATTTTCGTCTGTTTTCATACGTTTTCGTCCGTTTTCATACGTTTTCGCCCGTTTTCATACGTTTTCGTCTGTTTTCTTACGTTTTTGCCCGTTTTCATCTGTTTTCATACGTCTTCCTTCATTTTTATACGTTTTTGTCCGTTTTTATAAGTTTTTTTTTTTCCGTTTTCTTCTAATTTCGTCAGTTTTCATACTTTTTCGTCCGTTTTCGCCCTTTTTCGCCTGTTTTCGTCCGTTTTCATACATATTCATCCATTTTCATACGTTTTCGTCCATTTTCATACGTTTTTGTCCGTTTTCATATGTTTTCGTCAGTTTTCATATGTTTTCGTCTATTTTTATATGTTTTCGTCCGTTTTCATACGTTTTCATCTACTTTTTTCTGTTTTCATTTATTTTCTTCCGTTTTCATTCGTTTTCATTCATTTTTAAATGTTTTCGACTATTTCCAGACATTTTAATACGTTTCTGAATATCACAAGTGATATTCTGTGATATTCAGTATATCACTTGTGATATTCTATCGCAAGTGATATTCTGAATATCACAAGTGGTATTCTGAATATCACAAAAAAATAGTAGTCCAAATATTGCACTAGTCCAAATATCAAGTACTTACAAAGATATAACTCTCATGTTGCACTAGTCCAAATATCAAGTGATATTCTGTGATATTCAGAATATCACTTGTGATATTCTATCGCAAGTGATATTCTGAATATCACAAGTGATTTGTTTAGTTTGCGTTTGTTAGTGGCCTGATTTGATGTTTAGGTGTTTGTTAAGATGTGATAGCGTCGTGTAATGTAGCGGCGATAAAATGTATTAATGATCTTATATAAAAGAAAACTGCTACTTGGATGAAATATAAAACTATAAAAGTTATGAGGTAAATCAACCCTCCCCCTGTTTTAAAGTTATTTCACCATACAAATAATCCCACATCAGTTAAAGTTAACAATCTCATTACATTTCACGACGCTATCACATCTTAACAAACGCCTAAACAACAAATCAGACCACTAACTAACGCAAACTAAACAAACGACGATACTAAAACTATTCTGAACAAGTGATACTAAAACACCATTGTGTGTTTGAATATCACAAGTGATTTTCAACAAATGTTTTGTAACATGAAAATCGCAAGTAATATTCTGAATATCACAAGTGATATTCAGAAAATCACTTGTGATATTCTGAATATCACAAGTGATATTCAAAAAATCACAAGTGATATTCAGAATATCACAAGTGATTTCACATTTTTTTAATTCACGTTTTTTTCACTTTCTAACGTTTTTGTCCGTATTCATGCATTTTCGTCCATTTTTATACGTTTCTGAATACCACAATTGATATTCTTAATATCACAAGTGATATTATGTCATATTCTAAATATCACTTGTGATATTAAGAATGTCAATTGTGATATTTAGAAACGCATGAAAACATACGAAAACAAATGAATACGTATGAAAGCGTAAAAACACGTTTGAAAACGTATAAAAATGGACGAAAACGAAAGAAAACAGATGAAAATGGAGGAAAACGTATGAAAACGAACAAAACCTTTGAAAACGTGTAAAAACTGCCGAAAATGTATGAAAACGGACGAAAACATCTAAAAACAGACAACAATGTATAAAAACGAAAGAAAACATATGAAAACGAACAAAAACGTATATTAACGTATGAAAACAAAGAAAAACAAACGAAAACGTATAAAAAAAAAACTGACGAAAATAGACAAAAACGTCTGAAAACAGACGAAAACGTAAAAAAAATGGATGAATACGTATAAAACAGACGAAGAAGTATGAAAACGAAAAAAAACGTCTGAAAACGTATGAAAACGGACGAAAACGTATGAAAACGCATGAAAACGGACAAAAACGGTAAGAAAACAGATGAATGCAGACGAAAACGTCTGAAAACAGACGAAAACGTACGAAAACGGACAAAAATGTCTGAAAACGTATAAAAACTGCCGAAAACGTATGAAAACGGATAAAAACATCTAAAAAGGGACAAGAATGTATAAAACAGACGAAAACGTATAAAAACAGACAAAAACATTTGAAAACGGACGAAAATTATAAAAATGGACGAAAACGTATGAAAACGGACGAAAGCGTATAAAATTGGACGAACATCTGAAAGCAGCTGAAAACGTCTAAAAATTAACGAAAACTTAAAAAAAATAGACGAAAACGTATAAAGATGGATGAAAACGTATGAAAACGGACGAAAACGTGTATAAACGTATGAAAACGGACAAAAACGGGCGAAAACGTAAGAAAATGAAAAAAAATATGAATTTTAAAAAAATACACATGAATTTAAAAAAAACGTGTGAAAACGGACAAAAATGGGCGAAAACGAACGAAACGGACGAAAACGTAAGAAAGTGAAAAAATATGAATTTTAAAAAAAATACACATGAATTTTAAAAAAAAACGTGATTTTTTTGAAGGTAAAAAAAATGAATAAAAAAACGTTCATTAAAAAAAACAATACAAGTACGAAGAAAAAAATAATAATAATAAATAAATAAATAAATAACGTGAAAAGAAAGTGAACAAAAAAGGAAGACAAAAAAAAGAGAAAAAGAAAAAACGTAAGGAGAAAAAAAAGGGGGGGGGAAGAAATAAGAAAAGTACAATGAATAAATAAGAAAGATAAAAGGATAAGAAAAACATAGACTTAGGTTTATGCATTAAATCTTAGGTTACTCCCCACCATTAGATCAAACTAGATGGATGGTGGAGATTTGTCCCTCAGTTTGTAGCAAAAAACTGGTTTGCAAAATAACTTTTCTCTATACAAAACATTGATTGTTAGTATACTTTATAACATAGACAATAATACGCGTTTGAAATAATTAATTAGCATATAAACGAATATTTTAAAAAAAATACGAATTTTAATAAGCTTAATTTAAATTAAAAAAATATATTTTTATAAAATGGCAGATCCATTTTGTGCAGTTATTTCCGTTTCATTTTTCAATGAAAACAAAAACCGGACAAAAGAGGTCAGTTCCCATTATTCTATAACTGAAATGTCGTTTTTTTGTTTTGGTTGGTTTTTTTGGTTATTTTGGCTTTTTGGGTTTTTTGATTCAGTTTTTGCTCACCCTCCCGGTCTCGAGACTAACATCTTTTTCATTGTCAATTTAATTTATTTTTTAGTTACTTACAAAGTTTGTCCTTTTTGTTTATACAAATTGCATCTTTTGTCCCTAAGTATTACATCCACTGTCATTGGGATGTTATCATTCAACCTTTTTATTAGTCCGGGGTTAGTTATTCCATGCATGAATCCTGATATTCTCATGCTCTCTAGGGCTCCTTTTACCAACAGGCTTTCATTGGTGAAGCGTTCCATGAACACCTCAGTTGATTCCCCCCCTCTTTTCTTGAGATGATGAAGTTCGACCGGAACGTTAATGTATCTCTTCTAGTAATATGGTAAAAACTTCTTTCTGAGGTCCTCAAAGCTATCTATGCTTTCAGGCGGGAGCTCGTTAAACCATAACCGAGCTGACCCCATTAGATTCGAGTTGAACATGTGACACCATGTGGGCATCACCCACCTTTCAACCCTAGCAACGGTCAAAAAAGTTTTTTAGATGGTCCTCAGGATTCCCCGTTCCATCACAGGTTTTCACGTTAGCGGGCAGCCCGGACTTGTTTCAGAAAAACGAAGTCATTGGTGCTCTTAGTGAACGGGGCATTGGATTCCTCAATGTAGGGTTGCGACAGATCGTTCCCCTCCCCCCACCCCGTTCCACTGATTCTCACGACCTTCTCTTCCAGTTCCTCTGTCCGGAGCTTTCCTTGCTTTCGGACATGTCAGATTCGTTATTCCTTGCTTTCGGACATGTCAGATTCGTTATTCCTCTTTGAGGTTTCCTTATCCGGGCAGTGGTGATTTCGCTCCATTTCCTTCTAAAGGGAGCTAGAACAAGTGACAAAGCTTCATATGAACTTTCGAGCTTCCCTTTGCTGGTGCTCTTACTTTTTTGCTCCTAAGCAGGAGAAGACACTTCGAGATCGTAAACGGTTGGGTGTTTGAGACCTAGCACGTTCCTCACTTGGGCTATGCGATCCAGAGCCCAATCAATAAAAAACACTTCTAGAGGGCGAAAGCAACCGGTCGCGGGACTTTCCTCATTTTCAGCTCTCTTTTTATTTTCCTCAATCCTTGCAGATCTTGGAATTGTGACGTATCCTCGGTTTCTTGCTCTGTGCTTTTGTCATAGCTAATCCGAATCCTGACATCCTTCAATTTTTCTTTTTGAGCTTTTTCCGCCATGAATGGGAGTAGTTGCTCATAATGCCTTTGGCAAAATTCGCGTAACACTTGGGGCGGAGCAAAGCTAAGCAGAAAGTCATACTAGGCCATTCTTTCCCATGTAACGTTGTTTTGGACTGTGTCGTCAGCGTTGTGGAAAACTAGAAGGGGGTTGAATAGTTTACCGCTTTTTAACTTGTTAATCTTTGAAAAGCTTTAAGTGTAACTAACAATTCTAACTAATTAACACTAATTAATATGCAACTATAAAGAGAGAAACGATCAAACCACAACACGATTGTTTATCGTGGTTCGGCTACAAGGACTCTTTTTCCTTGCCCTACTCCACGCCCCGAGTTTCCAACTCGAGAGTTTCAAGCACTAGTCAACAAGCTCCTTTCACCGGTGGAGAAACCCTTACAATCGTCGCTTACACTTTATCCGGTACAAAGCTAAATACCGGGTCCTAGTTCAAGGTAGAACCACCCTAACGTCGCCTATTCACTATTTCCGACACTAAGCTAGATGTCGAGTTCTTTTACAAAGGTACAACCACTCCTATCACTTAATGTATTTTGAGGACTAAAATACTAACCGATCACTTCTTAACAAAATACAAATGAAGTATAAACTATATGAGTTTACACAATAGAAGTCTAACAAGTCTTGCAACGTTGAGTTGAAACTTGCAACTTCTCGAATAAACTTGTGAACTTCCTTTCTACATAAGAGAATCACACAAGTGAGTTGCTACTGAGTTAGATGAGATAAATGAAAGTTTATATGCAAAGTATATCTAAAAGTAATGGGTGATTTCTTACAAGTGCTTTGGTATTTATAGCCAACCAAACCAGCAGACTGGCGGATCCAGCGGAACCAAAACAAGGGTTCCGCCCTTGTAACCCAAGGGTTCCGCCAGGTCTGACAGTCAAAGACTACATGAAATCTTTCCATATCTATCAATGTCAAATCAAGATTCTTTAGGTCAACGCACAATGGATTGAGTGAGAATCCTTCCAAGATGTGTAAGAGAACTTATGAAGAGTCAACTTCTAGATTTAGAAGTCTTTCCATAAATGCTCATGATGCATGCCATGATGTCATGTTATATTTCTATATTTAGAAATACAACAATGTTATGTTTAATATGTAAGTGTAGCAAATGAGATAAAGTCTAGTTTAAGCAAGACTTAAACTATAATCATGTTTTACTAAAAACTAAAGTTTACACCTTGTCGTTAACAAAACTTAGCAAAGATCGTAAAATATAAATAATGTTTTTAGGCGATATTTGTATTAACAATCCCCCCCTTTTTGTTGATGACAAAACATAAACTTTATTTTTAAGTAAATCACTAATTCCAGTGTTAAGTCTTTAAAAGTTTGTATTTAAACTTGTTTTCCTTAATTGATGAAAATCATTATAAGTTTTATAAGTTTAAATATATTTTCTCCCCCTTTTTGTCGAAACAAAAAGAAGAGTTGCGAAGCGGAATAATGCAAGTGCTCCCCCTTGGACAATACTCCCCCTAAATGGAGTGCCAAGTGAGGATTTATGGATTTTGAACCTACAAAAGAAAGTTAGTTGCCACAAGAAACAAGTATAGAGCAAGTCATGAGTAAATGAGAACTCACATTGTACTCCTAAAAGTCAATCCATAATACGCCCAATATAGTAGAATTGATTTTTATTTCTAGTAAAATTTAATTTTGACAAAGGTCAAATTAAAGACAAGAAATAAAAGTTCTACTTTTGAGAAAAGAAAAAAAATTGAAAATAACTTAGAAAGAAAGGACATTACTACATCTATAAAAAGACTATCATTGTCCTTAATAAGAAACATCCTCNGCAAGTCATGAGTAAATGAGAACTCACATTGTACTCCTAAAAGTCAATCCATAATACGCCCAATATAGTAGAATTGATTTTTATTTCTAGTAAAATTTAATTTTGACAAAGGTCAAATTAAAGACAAGAAATAAAAGTTCTACTTTTGAGAAAAGAAAAAAAATTGAAAATAACTTAGAAAGAAAGGACATTACTACATCTATAAAAAGACTATCATTGTCCTTAATAAGAAACATCCTCCTAAAACAAGGTCTAAGGGTGTTGTGGTGGATGAGAGATGGTATTTAGACGCTCCAAAATGTGGTTTAGGATAAATCTCATTTCATATGTTAGCTCACGGATGTCCGTTTGACATCGTTCATTTATGTGAGCGGTTCTCTCACAATGTCCGCAATCATGGCGGGGAAAGTTCGGTGGAAGAGAAATTTCATTAGTTGTTGGTGGATCATTGGTGGTTGATGGAGCAAATGTGGATGGTTGAGAGGTGTTTTGATTTCCTACAATAGATGAGTATAGAGTCGTTTGGAAATCCATGACATGGTTGATATGAGAGTCAACCATATGCTTGAAAGCATGTAAATGGTTCAAACGAGTGTTGAGTTCTTGTTGTTGATCATGATAGTGGAAGTTTGATTCTCCGTAAAGGGGACCATGAATGTCTTTGTGAATTGGGTGGAACAATAATGGTTGTGGTTGTGTATGAACTTGATCTTGTGGAAAAATTGAAGGTCTAGCATATCGGTAAGCCAAACATTCTACCAATGATGGTTGATGCGGTTCATGATCTAATGACTGACTTGGTTGAAGTCTTGGTTGTTGTTGGGTTTCCATTTGAGCAATGGTTTCAAAAAGTGGCAATGGTGGTGGGTTTGATGATCTAGGTGGTAGGTCTTCTAAAGTTTCCAAAAATGGATGTGGTGATATTGGTGGTGTTTGGAAAAGTTCCATTGGTGTTAGCGTTGGTGATTGAGGTGATGGAGTTTTTGATGGTTGAGTTGGTGCCGAAGATGGTGTTGAATCACTTGGTATTTTAGTTGGTGGCGGAGTAGTGATTATGTTGGCATTGCAAGGTTTTGGAGATGGTGTTGGAGTAGCAAGATTGAGGAAGTTTGTATTTTGGATAGGTGAGGAAATGTTGAGTGAGGAATCACTTGATGATGATGAGCTTAGTTGAATAGTTTTGTTAAAGCAACATGGTTTGACACTAATCCTAGTGGTTTTCCTAATAGATCTCGATGATTCGGATGAAGTGTTGGATTTAGTCATCACAAGACTTTGGTTAGCTAGAATTATGAGATTAAGAGAAGTGGTGGTGATGGTGTGAATTGGAAGTATGAATGTTGGTTAATTTATAGGAAGAACATGTTATGGAAAGGAGTGTTTGGATTTGATGTTGTTCCATGCAAATTTAGAGGTTTCTAATCATTTGGAAGAGTTCCAAGAACTTGTCAAGTCATTATAAGTCAATCCAATGGAGTTGGATGGAGTGAAAGACTAACTTATGCACTAAATGCTTTGTGATCATGGAAAGTGTTTGGTTAGTAAGTTCCACGGATTTCAAGGAACATTATGGAGGGTTCCTTGCTTTATGAAGAAAGGTTCCTTGGATTGATAGCAATTTTGGCGGGAAGAAGCTTCCTAATCGTTCTAGTGAGTAAGAATGATCCTAATGTGTTTATTTGAATTTAGGGAAGATGTTTCTTACTAATGAAAATGATTTTGTCTTTCAAGAAAGTGTAAATTTTAGAAAAACAAAAAATTCTCTATAGGTGACTGGCGGAACCAATCGTTTACACAAGCGGAACCCTTCTTTGGGTTCCGTCTGTGTAACACCCCCAACTCAAATATGGCAGCTATCGTGCTGGGGGTATTACGCAAATAGAAACCAAGCACATTTATAGCTAACGACCACGACTCGGGACGTTTATAAATGTGACCAAACACATCATTCGAATTACAAACCGTTTAGAGTACAAGTACTCTTAAGTCAAAGTAGCAGCGGAAAAAGTAAATAGAGTTTGCAGCGGAAAATAGACAAAGTTTAGCAGCGGAAATAGTAAAAGACACAAAAAGGTTTTACGAATGACATGCAAAATAAGGTAGTGAAAGTAGTTAAGCTGCCTTGACAGAATCGCCTTTCCAGCCTTAGCCACTCCTCCACGCCCAAATCGTCATCATGCCAAGCTAAACATTATTACCATTAATACCTGAAAATACATGCTTAAAAAGTCAACACAAAGGTTGAGTGTAATCCATAGGTTTAAAATATAAAGTTGAGCACAAGGTTTAATCATAAGATATGAGCAACATATGCTAATATCGGGAAATCAAGGTAACAACCAATGTATAGAGGCATCCCTGTGCATATAACATTGTTGATGATGCTAAGCTCATGACACGCAAACGTTAACCACAATCATAATATCAATATAACCGCGGAATTTCATAATATAACAATGCCCTCAAGGTCGAGCACTTGCCATTTACTCGACAAATCGAATATAGTACACCACAATTTGCCTATCTAGCAAAAGGAGTGGGAGGGTCAATTCCTATAGGCCTATATCCCTATATTCGCGTTCACTCGCAAGTGATTAATGGTTCATGATCTGAGGGTCTTGCATAGGCAAGGCAGAGCTACTTAGCACATCGTCAGGAAAGCATACCAATCAGGAAAGCATACCAAAAATACTTGTGCTCAGAAAACATTTAAAGCATGTATCTCACCCCAAGGGTTAATAAACATTTAAAAGATAAAAAGTGGGGCTATAAATCACACCTTAACAATAGCAGGAAACGAGATATATCAACCAATCAAATATGCCTCACAGCAAATAATCCTCAGCACAACCTAATCAATATAAATATCATAACTCAGCAATGGTAGTCGAATACTTTAATAAACAATGCTTGAATAACGTTTTATAAAAGACAATGGCGTTTGAAAGAAAACAATTTCCAAAAGTAGTCTCGTGTGGAAGAAAGATAGAAAAGAATAAGTCGGCGAATCAACAAAACATACAAGAAAGACGAATGAATACTCGAAGGAAATCGTTAAAAGAAATGAAAAGAAGAAAAGGAAATTAGGACACACTCGAATAAAATAAACAAATCACTAATAAGTCTCGGTTTTACCCATTTTCCCAAAATAATAGTTGAAATAAAAGGGTTTCAAAATAGAGTAATAGTTGATATAATAATTTGAAGATAATAAATATTTTTATAAAATTTCGGCATGACCTGCCCGTTTATAGAACATTTCCCGAGTCAAC
>LBNU01039172.1:289169-300762 GCA_014162995.1 Artemisia annua
CTATGACAGGTGGCTAGTTCAGGCCTAGTGACGTGTTGATGTGATGGCTGGTTCTGGAGGCTCAGAGAGAGCAGTGATTAAGACATTCATGGTGTTAGTAATCTTTGAAGTAGTTTTATCTAATACGTATCACTGACTAGTTCGTTGATAGATTTATCAGAAGCTGTATTTGTTTTGCAATTCTTGAAAACGTTTATGACAAGTAGATTTCATACTTGACATTGGTCTTACAAGAATTGCAAAACAAATACAAGTTTCTGATAAAATCTATCAACCGAGCTATTCAGTCGATACGTACTAGATAAACTACTATCAAAGATACTAACAACTATGAATGACTAATCACTGCCCTCTCTACGACCTCCATACACAGCCGTCACATCAACACTGTCACTAGGCCTGAACCTAGCCAACCTGTCGTAGTACACCTGCCACTGCGTAGCATGAAGCTCATCCCATAATGACTGAATGCTACGATAGTGCTGCCTGCTGTCTATATCAAGAAACACCTCTCTCATAGTCAACTGATCCACCATCCTACTCATCTCAGCCATTCTCCCATCTAGCATATCCAAATGCTCCTGCATCTTTGCATCTGACTCCTCGGCTGAGCCTAGCCTAGCTGCATGCCTATGCAATCCAACATGCATCTTATCTGTAGCCTTCTGTCCGCCTACTATCTTCTTAATCAAATCATCAACCTTACGCGGTCGATAGCATGTTCTCCTAGCCAACGATACATAACGACCCTGACAACTAGTGAGATCCTGTCTCAAACGGCTCAACTCACCACTGATCTCTGACTGAGTAACACGAGCAACTGTCGAAGACTCACCAACATCATACGTCGTCGGAACCTCGGTCTCAAGCGCATACCCTAATGCCTCAAACGTATCCGACTCATAAGTCACATCCGAAAATACAGGCGAAGGTGGCAAGGGAGGAACATCCTGATCCTCATCCATAACCTCCTCATCATCATCATCCTCCTCATCATCCTCATCATCATCATCATCATCAATACCAACATCATCCTCTAAACCTACCTCATCATCCAAACCAACATCATCCTCTAAACCTACCTCATCATCCAAACCAACATCAACATCTAACTCCATCTCATCTTCTAATAGCAAAGAGTCAACAACTGGTGGGACTGGGACAGACATTATACTCTACAAGAGCATAAGGAAGGTATAAAAACACTAGCCAAATTTTCGCGGAAAACATTTTATAAGCCAAAGCATAATAGTGGAGAAGTTCCAACTAAACCATAATATCAAGGCATGTATAAATATAAAGTTCAAATAAATTACCTGGGCGCGAAGTAGCATGAAGGGCTGGCGGCTTTCTGTCTCAAAACATTTTGACTCCAGGAAAAAGTTTATAGTCGAGTGCGAGCTCGTTCTCTATAAACGTAGGCTCTGATACCATTCTGTAACACCCCCAACTCAAATATGGCAGCTACAGTGCTGGGGGTATTACGAAAATAGAAACCAGGCACATTTATAGTAAACGACCACAACTCGGGACGTTTAAAATGTGACCAAAACATATCATTCGATTTATAAACCATTTAGAGTACAAGTACTCTTTATATAAAAGTTGCAGCGGAAAAGTAAATAGAGTTTGCAGCGGAAAAATAAACAAAGTATAGCAGCGGAAATGTAAAAGACACAAAAGGTTTGACGAATGACATGTAAAAATAGGGTAGTAAAGTAGTTAAGCTGCCGTGACAGAATACCACTCCAGCCAATGCCACTCCTCCACGCCCATTATATCATCATGCCAAGCTAAACATCATTACCTGAAAATACATGCTTAAAAAGTCAACACAAAGGTTGAGTGTAATCCATAGGTTTAAAATATAAAGTTGAGCACAAGGTTTAATCATAAGATATGAGCAACATATGCTAATATCGGGTAATCAAGATAACAACCAATGTATAGAGGCATCCCTGTGCATATAACATTGTTGATGATGCTAAGCTCATGACACGCAAACGTTAACCACAATCATAATATCAATATAACCGCGGAATTTCATAGTATAACAATGCCCTCAAGGTCGAGCACTTGCCATTTACTCGACAAATCGAATATAGTACACCACAATTTGCCTATCTAGCAAAAGGAGTGGGAGGGTCAATTCCTATAGCGCTATATCCCTATATTCGCGTTCACTCGCAAGTGATTAATGGTTCATGATCTGAGGGTCTTGCATAGGCAAGGCAGAGCTACTTAGCACATCGTCAGGAAAGCATACCAATCAGGAAAGCATACCAAAAATACTTGTGCTCAGAAAACATTTAAAGCATGTATCTCACCCCATGGGTTTATAAACATTTAAAAGATAAAAAGTGGGGCTATGAATCACACCTTAACAACAGCAGGTAACGAGATATATATGTCAACCAAACAAATACGCCTCACAGCAGACAATCCTCAGCACAACCTAATCATATAAATATCATAACTCAGCAATAGTACTCGAATACTTTAATAGTTAATGCTTGAATGAAGTTTTATAAAAGATGATGGCGTTTGAAAGAAAACATTTTCCAAAAGTAGTCTCGTGTGGAAGAAAGATAGAAAAGAACAAGTCGGCGAACCTTAAAACATATGAGAAAACAACAAAGACTCGAAGAATACTCGTCAAAAGAAAGGAAGAACAGAAAAGAATAAAAGACACGAATAGATAAAGACAACAATTCCTAATAGTCTCGGTATTACCCATTTCCCAAAATATATTAAGATTATATTTGATAAAGTATAGTAAAGATAATAATTAATTTTAGTAAATTTCGGCATGACCTGCCCGTTTATAAAGCATTTCCCGAGTCATCGACTCTTTTAAATACAAATAACGTTAATAATAATATAAGTGTAGATATTAATATGATTGGATATATCATTCACGTTGTCCATTAGTTGTTCAGGTTTATCGACCATTTCGTATAGTTCGGGTTCCAGGTACGTTAAGATCTTTAAGGGCCTAACGTACCCTACCGTCTCGTGTACCAAAGGGTCCATAAGTCCAAATAACCATAGCCGCAAATCCAATACGTCCAATACAAGTTCACAAGTCATAATATAAGTCATCAAAGCGGATACCAATTCCGTCATCCAAATTAAATTAACTTTAACAATTTTATATTTTAATTTCATAGTTATTATTCCGTATTAATATTTACCGTTTAAAACTAATAATAATAATAATAAGGTTATAATAATAACAATAACCATCCGAGACTAATAACCAATCCCGACAAAACATAACCAAAACCAAATCCGAAACAAACATCACAATCCCATGTCTCGCCTTCACCAAAAATACCAAATCTAATCCTAAACCCGTCACTAATCCTATAATCACAACTTCAATCCCAAATACCACTTCGGCTAACCAAAACTAACCTAAACATAATTATTACAAAACCCAATATACCAACAACAATAAAAATAACAACCAAACGCCACCCACCACCACCACCATGGCTCGGTGGTGGTGGCTAGGGGCTGCCGACACAAGGAAACAACCAAACGGAACCCAAAACTTATCCAAACAACAAAAAAAACAACTCCACTCGTCACCCAACTCGAACCAAACATCAAATAAGCTAAACCCTCACCGAGTCACCGAGTTGACTCGGTGAGTCGACTCGTGTCGCGACCAAACGGACCAAGAAAACATCCACACGAGTTTCTTTTATAAAAATCTTTAATAAAACTCTTTTTATTTAACAAAAACATAAACAAAAATCGGATTTATTAAAAATTCGAAATTAGGGTTTGGGTTTTGTTAAGTTTTTATAAATAAAAACGTGATTAGAAGCTTAGGGGAGGCTCGAATACCAAAAGTACTCGCCGGAAAATGGGTTTTGGCCGGAAAAGTACAAATACCGAATCTACAATTGTAGATCTAGGGCGCGTGAGGGTGTTTGAGACGAAACGGGTTGCGGGGATGAGTCGGGGATGTCCCGATCTACAAGATGGTATGGGTGGTGTAACGTGAGGTGGCCGGAAAATTTTCCGGTGACCGGAATAAGGGGCGGCGCCGGCGAAGGAGTAGGGTGGCCGGATTTAGAGAGAGAAAGAAGAGAGAGGGAGGAGAAGTGTGTGTGTTTTTGGAGTGTGTAAAATGAATTAAGGGTGTAGGGTGGGGGTATATATAGGTGGAGTGTTAGGGATGGGTTTTAGCTAATCTTCTTCATAAAACGGTTCGGGACTCAAATGACATAGCAAACGGACTCGAAAAATTATAAAACTTGCGCCATCGTTCTCGAAATAGTTTTTCCAATAAAATCAAGCATAAACTTCATAGTTTTTCTCAAACTCATAATAAATCAAATAATTTGGCAAGTGAAACAAATTCGAGTTTTTCTAGGTTGTGCTGAGCTAGTCTACAAATAAATCCTCGTTCCTAATATATCTCACGCTCCTCAAATCCAATTTAACATGCTTTAAAGTTTTAAAACGTTTCAGGCTCTAAAAATAGAAGTTTGGCTAGGATTAGGTTTTAGGAAAATACCAGGTGTTACATACAATATTTAGTTTACTTATGTTAAGTTTTATTAAGATGTAAGGCTTATAATGTCCAATGGGCCTAAAAGCCCAAACGTTTTAGAAGAGAAAGGGAGGAAGGGAGTGTTGCCCTATTCCTCACCTATAAATAGGACATCATGTAATCCTTTACATTTGTTGGTTATTTCATATCTTTAGAGAAACTCTTACACTTTCATCTTTTATATTGATTTAATCAACCAAACTCTATTCTCATATTATTTCTACCAAAATCAATACTTGTGTTTACAATATGGTGACCTAACAAGTGGTATCAATCGCTAGAAAAAGGTGTAAACTTTTGTTTTTGTTTCATTCGATCCAAACAACTTGTTTTTACTCGTTATTTTTCAAAAAATCTTGCTACTTTCTTGTTTGTTTCGTGTTTATATCACATCTTTGTCTTTAAACTTGTGCTACAAACTCAAACAACCAACAAAGTCTCAAAATTTTTTCAAAAATACTCCGTTCGTACACTTGTACTATTTTTCGAGATCCTTGAGATTTTTTAAAAGTGGTTCAAGTTTGCAACTTTCTTTAAGATTTCATCATTTTAAGGTTAGTTGTACAAGAATCTTGGATTAAAAACGTGTTTTTGGATTGCTTTTAACAAACACAAAAAAAAAACTGCCTATTTTCGAGAACACCAAATAACATTCGAGAACACACATAATCACTCCATAAGTGTTACCGTTGCTTACTCGGTGCTTTTCTCTCTTGTATAAGAAAGAAAACACTTCGACTCGTTGGATATTTTCGATTTTGTATAATCTCGAAAATTTGTTGGACCCTTTTCGAAATCTCGAGTACTTTCAAGAACATCATACATTTTTCGAAATCACTTTCTGTTTTCGAAAACTTGTGAACTTTTCGAAATCATTTTCAATTTTTTCGAGAACATCTTTGATCTCCTTTGTTTCTATCTTCTCGATAATTGTCTCAAAATTTTCTCGATAATTTTCACATTATCGAGAACAATCTGAGTTATCGAGATCACACAATATTTTCGAGATCACACCCAAACTTTCAAGATCACATCCAAACTTTCGAGATCACCAGGACTTTGACTGACTTTCGAGAATTTCAACTTACAAAGTTTCGAGAACACTCTTGGGACAGTTTTCGAGATTTGGCTTAACATTTATACCTTCTACAAGATCCATTTACACACAAGTCTTCAATCATGTCTCAACTACCATACTCAAACTATCCTTATCAACAACGTCAATGCACCAACCCTCTTCATGTCTTGCTCTTTGGTAATGAAACAAGACCTCCTATGTTGTTACCTAGAACATACACTGATTGGAAATGAAGATTCTTACAATGGGTTAACGGTCGTCCACAAGCTGATCTCATCCTGAAATCCATTCAAGAAGGACCATATCAAATGAAATTCATTGCTGNCTTATCAACAACGTCAATGCACCAACCCTCTTCATGTCTTGCTCTTTGGTAATGAAACAAGACCTCCTATGTTGTTACCTAGAACATACACTGATTGGAAATGAAGATTCTTACAATGGGTTAACGGTCGTCCACAAGCTGATCTCATCCTGAAATCCATTCAAGAAGGACCATATCAAATGAAATTCATTGCTGCCTCGACAGGGTTCATTCAACTACAAACGAATGACGATCTGACTGGTTCTGACCTAGCTCAATATGATGCTGATCAACAAGCTGTATGGTTCATTACACTAGGTCTTCCCAATTCCATTTACTCAATGTTGGACTTTGAAGCCAGTGCTCATGCAATGTGGAAACGTCTTGAACTTTTGCATCAGTCACAACTTAATCGTAAACTCAGAATGACTCGGTCACTACAATCATGTTTACAGAGAAAGTTCTTGAAAACCATTCTTCCTGCTCCACCATCTACAGCACCTGCCAATGGATCACTTACTTTCACAAGCAATGGTTTTGTTTTCACTCATCCAAATGAGCCAGATCCCATTGTAATTCCTGAATATCATCCCGTCACAATTCATATTCATCAACAATCACTTCTGCAAAATCTTGTGAAGCTTGGAGAAGCAAATACTACACATGATGGTATGACATCTGCATGTTCTAAACCAAAACCTCGTGGAAGTGTCTATTATCTATAAACCTATCTCTCGGCTCTTCAAGATAAAGAAGACAAATCTATTTCTGAGAGTGATCACAACGTGCCAACCAACACTTCTTATGCTTCTGACATGGTTGACTCAGATGGAAATGATGATATGATATTGATGGCTGACACACAGGAACTCTAGGTAAGTGATTTCGGTCCAGTCTATGACACTGATGATCTGTATCAGGTATATGATCCTAACACATGCCTGATACATGATATTGCTTCTCCTTCTGCTTCTACATCAGACGAGGAACAAGCTGTTCAATTTGATTCCATGTTACCGACTCACGTAAACGATCAAATGTCCACAGTGGTCCTATTTGATGACGATAATCAAATAAACCCAGTTGTTTCATTTGATGAATCCTTTACGTCTATTGCACATGAAAGCAATAATCAAATTGAAAAACATGAACCTGTGCCTGATCCAGATTCCGAACTNTCCTTCTGCTTCTACATCAGACGAGGAACAAGCTGTTCAATTTGATTCCATGTTACCGACTCACGTAAACGATCAAATGTCCACAGTGGTCCTATTTGATGACGATAATCAAATAAACCCAGTTGTTTCATTTGATGAATCCTTTACGTCTATTGCACATGAAAGCAATAATCAAATTGAAAAACATGAACCTGTGCCTGATCCAGATTCCGAACTGAGAATCTTACTTATGACTAGCCAAAATTAGAATATCCTGTGTCAAGCACTGAATGCAAAGTTGAATGAAAAGAATGGCACTAACAAGGGCACTTGAGCATTGTAAATCACAACTCAAACATTTTGAAACAAAAGAAGATCACGAAACAAGCTTAGACATCATCCTTCAAAATAACAATGATTTATACAAGAAGCTAAGCATGTTAACTGACTCTACTTTATTTCGCTACTTTAAATCATTCACGGAAGAAATTCTATTAATGGAGCATGCTATTGAACGAAATTCTGAAATCACTGTAGCCAATTTTCTTTCTCCTCACGCGAAAGAAAAAAAGGAAATGTTTCAAAAACAATTTACTCCTAATCTTCAACGTTTGCATTCATATACTAAGAAATGGGAACAGGAACTTCACAAGGAAGTTAATACCATAATAAATGTTTTTCAAGTAACTGAACAAGCGATTTCAAAGCAAAAACGTCGAAACAAATTTTTACAAAAAGAAGCTGATCGACTCTTGGAACATGTTCTTAGTGTTGATATAATATATGTGGCTATGAATTCTCTTTATGAATCTGGTACTTCTAAGCTTGTTGATGATCACTGTGATGATATTGAATTGTTGTCCAAACAACTTGAGACATTAAAATGTGAAAATGAGAATCTCCGACAACACAATAATGATGTGCAAAACAAACTTTCAAATGAGATCTCTCAACTAAACAAAAAGCTTGAATGGTGTCAAAACCAAAGTCTTGATTTCGAACTGAAATTGCAAAGTCTTAAAACTTCAACATCTTTTCAGAACGAAAATGAGGAATTAAAAAGTCAAATTTTAAAATATGAAAAGGAAATTTCAGAATTGCAAGAAGTTAGAGACTATTGGCAAAAGAGTCGAGATGAATACTTTTATTCAAACAGAAAGCTTGACAGTGCAATTCAAGTTAAAAAGTACATCATCATTGAGTTAAAAGAAAAAATGCGTGAACTTGAAAAAGGAAAGTCTGCCAACACAAAAGTAGTTGCACCAGGAATGTACTCTTTAGACATAACCACTGTAGAACAACACACTCAGAATTCTAATTTGGATCCTTCCACTTCTACAGGAATAGTTTCCACTCCTAGCGTTAGCAAATCCAAGCGTAAACATATCAAAAGGAAGAATAGGATATTGCAACGTAGAAGAGAGACACTAGAAGCCTCTGAAGTAGAAGACCACCTTAGGACTTTGAATAAAACTTATCTTGCACTAGATTTAGATTCTAACTTGGCAAATTGTAATCCTAATCTTTGTGTAAGAAATGATGAACCTTTAAATGCTTTGAATGATAATGCTTCATGTGTGTTTTGTCAAAATTGTATGTTATCTGGTGATCATTCTAAATGTGTTGCAAACTCTCTTTTATCTCGTCATAAGAAACGTACATCTGGCAGAATATCTAGGCCCACTACTGCTTCTAAATCTGTGTTAGGACTTATGCCAAGTGTAGTTTCTAAGAATGATGCAGTTATCCCTGTAGTAGCGAAAAATACTCCTAGGAACATGCCATCACTTAGCGAATTCACTAAGAAGAAAGCACAATCTAGCTGGAATTGGCAACGTTGGTTACAAAGGACATATTACTTTAAATGGATTCCTAAAAGTGTTAATCTGTGTGCTTCTAACCCAATGGAACCCACAACTTCTTTGGGTTCCACCCTTACCATTATTCCATCATCGTCTCCTTTGTGTGATGCAGGTGGTTCAAATTGTTCTTTGGATTGTTGATAGCGGATGCTCCCGATACATGACAGGCAATCTCAAACTGTTACGAAACTTTGTCTCAAAGTTCATTAGTACTGTCAGATTCGGGAATGATCACTTCGCTACTATTATGGGATATAGGGACTATGTCAGTGGAAATATCGAAATTAGTCATGTGTATTATGTTGAAGGCCTCGATCACAATTTATTTTCAGTCGGTCAATTTTGTGATGGTAATATGGAAGTTGCATTTTGGGAGTAAACTTGTTTTGTTCATGATTTACAATTAAATGATCTTATGTCAAGCTCATGTGAAAACAGTCTTTATACCATTTCAATGTCTGATATGAATGCTTCATCTCCCATTTGTCTACTTTCAATGGCTGAATCGAATCTACAACCGTCGTACTAACAAGATTCAGGAGACTATTCATGCTAATTTCGATGAACTTTCTGAGAAGGCTTCTGAGCCAAACAGCTTAGGACCCGCATCAAACCGTCTTAACTTCCCAGATTCTTCAACTGAACCATTGTCACTAACCCGCAAAGAATTGGAAACCTTGTTCGCACCGTTGTTTGATGATACTTTTGATCAAAGTGCACCAAATGTATCCACTAGTTCCGCTGCTTAACCTGAAAATATTCCATTAACTGATACACCTGCCCCTACAACATCCAATGTAGACAACAATGCACCTTCAAATGAGTTTTTCAATCCGTTTGCTGAACAAACCGATTCCAATACAGACAATATAGCTGAAGATCTGAACCAACAAACAGTACCTGAACCTGCTGCCTATGATCCAAATGCACTGTTTAATCCATTTGCTCCGACTCCAAACCTTGAAGATATTGTAGAGTCGTCAACACGCAATTTGGAACCACTAAATATGCAGCAGTTCCATAACCCTCACCCTTCAACGCATCAGTGGACTAAAGATCATCCCTTAATTAACATCATTGGACATCCTTCAGCTCCAGTTATGACAAGACAACGACTTCACTCCGATGGTGAACATTGCATTTATGCACTCACGGTTTGTCAAGCTGAACCCAAAAACATTAAACAAGCACTCACATATGACAACTGGATTGAATCAATGCAAGAGGAATTCAACCAATTCAAACTCCTCGAAGTGTGGGAATTAGTTGAACGACCAGATGGAGTTTATGTCATTGGGCTGAAATGGATTTGGAAAAACAAGTTGGACGCAGATGGCACAGTTATTCATAACAAATCCCGATTGGTTGCTAAAGGATATTCTCAGGAAGAAGGAATTGATTTTGAGGAGACTTTTGCGCCAGTGGCTAGACTCGAAGCAGTTCGCATTTTTCTAGCATACGCTGCTCACAAAAACATGGTTGTTTATCAAATGGATGTGAAAATGGCATTTCTAAACGGTGAATTACGTGAAGTGGTCTATGTTAGTCAGCCAGAGGGATTCGTCGACCCAAAGCATCCTAATCATGTCTACAGACTTAAGAAAGCTCTTTACGGTCTCAAACAAGCCCCAAGGGCATGGTACGATAAACTTACTGCTTTCTTGCTTGCTAATTATTTTACTAAAGGTTTAATAGATCCAACTTTGTTTATCCAAAAACACGGGGATGACGTTTTAATTGTGCAAATATACGTTGATGACATTATTTTTGCTTCTACACATAAAAAGTACTCAAATGCTTTTGCAAAACTAATGAAACAAAATTTTGAAATGTCTATGATGGGTGAACTTACATTCTTCTTAGTAATACAAGTTCATCAGTCACCCCGTGGGATTTTCCTTAGTCAGTCCAAATATGCTCTTGAGATTATTGATAACGCTCAAAGTTAACATGTTTTTAGAAGCGTTATTGTTGGTTTTTCATATGGAAATTGGTCATATTTGTATACATTTGTTACTTAATCATGGAAAAGTGTTTATACATGCAAATATAGCCAAAAGCAGTGAAAAGATGCTTAAAAGTGAAGAAACGAAGTGATCATGCTTGTTGGGGAAAGATTCGAATGGAAGACAAGGATGAAATTAAACCATGGACAAAGGATTTGATATAGACGAGCTTTCTATACATATTTACCAAAGAAATATCAAGTTCTAATGTACCAAGACATGCCACGAAGAAAGGAAACACATGCGAAAAGAATCGGCGAAGAAAAGTCAAAGAAACAACATAGTGGAGGCATCCAGCCGATCGGCTGCAACCCGCAACCGGATCGGCTGGAAATTGACCAAAAGGCTCCAACCGATCGGTTGGACCTCGAGCCGATCGGTTGGGGAACGACTGCTGTTACAAAATTGCATTTAAAGGTGTATTTACTCCCCATAATCATTGGTGGCTGATCATTTCTGTTTATTAACTATCATGGGACGTTTTTGCTTGGAAGAGAAGAGTTATGAGGCTATATAATGAGTACTTAGCCTCTAGATTACATGTACCATCTTTTATCAATATTATTGTTACACTAAAGTGTTACTAGTTCATTTTCTAAGGTTACTAAGTGTGAAAAAC
>LBNU01039173.1:9247-31488 GCA_014162995.1 Artemisia annua
TGTTTTTCAAATCAACATCATCTGGAGTGACAATACTAGTTTGATGTACCTCATTGAGCATCGTTGGAATAGCACTTGTTTCATATGTGTCATATAATTTGAGTACCTCAGAAATAATGGATGATTTGGAAGTTCCCGATTGGTGTGGCGATGTGACTGCAGATGTAAGCTTGGCCATGAATATGGTTTGTGCAGTAGGTTCATCATCAACAACAGAATCAAAGGCATCACAATCTTCAGCCTGGAAGATGTTTGGGTCATTCAGAGCAAGATCCTGGAATGGTTGATCATCCACATCAGCATCAAAGGAATTCCCTTCATCACCCGCAAGAAATAGCAGTTGTTCCTCATCCAATAGGACTCCATTTTCTTGTTCCTGCATCAGCAACATCTTATCTTTGAAGTAGTCGGAGTTCTGAGGACGTTTTGGTTCAGTGCAGTTTCTTGCAATATGACCTAGCCCACCACAGTTGTAGCACTTGATTTGTCTTCCTTGTCCTTGATTGACATTACCCATCCTATTCTGAACATTTCCCCGGACATTCTGTCTTCCTTGAATCATAACTCGCCCATCTTCCACAACAGCAAGATTACGTGGATTCGATGAGGCTCTGAGTTGATTGTTGGTTTGAGGTAGAGTGCTTCTGAAGTGTTGAACCAGTAGTGAGACTTGGTTGGAGAGATTATCAATTCTCTTATCCATCTTGTCCATGTAAGAATTCCCAGATTCTTGTGGATTAGTCTTGACACTTGCTGATTGCATGGAGGTTTGACCAAGAGAGGACTGATTCTGTGTTGCTTGAACAGTGGTTGCATGATTGATTGAGTCAGTCGAGAATTGGTTAAGTCCCTGAGTACTGGAGATTAGAGCAAGAGGATCATTTGAGGGATGAAATTTCTCTTTTAACTGACGATCATACATGGCATGCTTCTCATGTTGTAGCAGATAAGCATAGAGTTGTTCATAGTTGGTGTTTCTGAGTCCTTTGTTTAACTTCACAGCTATGACAAACCGATCCCATTCTGGTGACATGTTATTGACAAACTTTGAGTTGAGTTGGATGTTGGGCATTGTCATTCTGATCATTCTCATGTCATTCACAAGCTTGTGGAATCTGACATAGTAGTCATTGATGCTTTCACCGGGGTTCATCTTAAAGTGCTCGAATTCATCATACAATTGAGACTCACGATCTTCCTTTGTTAGTTCTGACCCAGCTAGCAACATTTTGACATTGTCCCAAACGGCTTTGGCCTCAGTGTTGAAGTTAATCAGTTTGTAGATGTCCTTTGGTAGCCCTTGTACCACAATGATTGAAGCTCGAATGTCGGCATCATATCGTTTCTTTTCCACTTCATTCAGATCATTGTAAGTACGAGGTCTGTCAATTCCAAAGGTGACTGTCCCATCATCACCAGTGGAGATAACATCTCTGGTAGTACCCATTTGAAACGGCCCTTCATCAATTGATCTCAGAATGTTCTCCCCATTTTCTTTGCCTTGACAATACAAACGAATTCTTTGTGACCATGACTCATAGTCGGTCCTGTCGAGCATAGGAGGTCGAGTGTCGGACCCAGCAGCTTGAATATCATCAATTGATGTAACCGTGGTCATGATGACTATGTCTTAAACGGGATTTTACAACACACGTGACTTAAACCGAGAAATCGATTCTTTCCCGGGATTTTACTAAAGTCAACTTGGAAAACCGCTAAGATAACTAACCGCTGACAATTAAACTGCTAACAAGTAACCGCTGACAAAACTAACCGCTGACAGAGTAACCGCTGTGGATTAAACCGCTAGCTATGATAACCGCTTGACAGAGCAACCGATGTTAAGTTAACCGCTAAACAAATTTAACTGCTGGTTAAGTAAACGTTGTCTATTAACCGCTGACGAAAGTAACCGCGGACAGAGTAACCGCTGATTAAGAAACCGCTGGAGAGACTAACTGCTGGAACACAAAAAGACAAACAAAACTAACCGCTGATAACAAACCGCTGAAATAGTACAAAGTACCGCGTAATGTTCGCTGATACAGTGTACTTAACCGCTAACACAAACCGCTAAAGACCCAAACTAACCGCTGACAAGAATAGTTTACCGAGTAGAAAACCGCTGCCAAGAAACTTTTCCAAAATCATTCATACACTTCACAAACGTGAGATCTAGCCAAACCAACTGATAAACTAGATAAATCTAACCCCTCTAATCCAAGAAGTACAAGAAAGAACACAAGAATCACCACGAACAAGATCAAAACTAAGCAAAACCACCCTAAACTAATAGAAACTAAAACAAACCATACACCACAAGTCCTACAATCCCTAGGATGTAACCATGGCTCTTGATACCAATTGTAGGATACTAGATAAGCACAAAACACATATTGTTCCTTGTGGTTTGGTTCGTTTACAAGCAAGAAAGAAAGAAAGAAATGTAGAGAGAGAAAGTTAGAGAGAGAAAGAGGATGAAGCCTTGAGAGAAAACAAAAAAAAAAAGAAAATAGATTATGAGAAGACTTACCCTCTCCAAGGATGGAGAGGGATTTTATATGTACATGAGTTTTTGCCACTTGGGCTGCGGATCAGGCATACAGTGGGTAAAGACCCGTCCTTCTTCCGCGAACACTAACTACTTCTATTCTACGTTCTACTAACTATTATAAATACTACGAGCTAAACAATGCTTAATCGTATCTGGGGTGACCGAATCTTTCTTATACAAAAATCGTATTCCTAAAGAAGTATGACATCACGGGACTTTGATATTCAAAAAGTAGTGAATTCACAGTTTCTACTGGGTTTTTCGGTAGATTTAAATCTAAATAAAATTAACAATAGTTAAAATAAGATATTATTTCATTTTCTAATCTTTCAAATATGTCTAGTAACAACTTCTAAGTAATCTAGAGCTTCAAGTATGACATGACGGGACTTTGATATTCAAAAAGTAGTGAATTCGAAGTTTCTACTAGTTTTTCGGTAGATTTAAATCTAAATAAGATTAACAATAGTTAAAATAAGATATTATTTCACTTTCTAATCTTTCAAATATGTCTAGTAACAACTTCTAAGTATTCTAGAGCCTCAAGTATAACGTCACAGGACTTTGATATTAAAAAAGTTGTGAATTCGCAGTTTCTACTGGGTTTTTCGGTAGATTTAAATCTAAATAAAATTAACAATAGTTAAAATAAGATATTATTTCACTTTCTAATCTTTCAAATATGTCTAGTAACAACTTCTAAGTAATCTAGAGCTTCAAGTATGACATCACGGGACTTTGATATTCAAAAAGTAGTGAATTCGCAGTTTCTACTGGGTTTTTCGGTAGATTTAAATCTAAATAAAATTAACAATAGTTAAAATAAGATATTATTTCACTTTCTAATCTTTCAAATATGTCTAGTAACAACTTCTAAGTAATCTAGAGCTTCAAGTATGACATCACGGGACTTTGATATTCAAAAAGTAGTGAATTCGCAGTTTCTACTGGGTTTTTCGGTAGATTTAAATCTAAATAAAATTAACAATAGTTAAAATAAGATATTATTTCACTTTCTAATCTTTCAAATATGTCTAGTAACAACTTCTAAGTAATCTAGAGCTTCAAGTATGACATCACGGGACTTTGATATTCAAAAAGTAGTGAATTCGCAGTTTCTACTGGGTTTTTCGGTAGATTTAAATCTAAATAAAATTAACAATAGTTAAAATAAGATATTATTTCACTTTCTAATCTTTCAAATATGTCTAGTAACAACTTATAAGTAATCTAGAGCTTCAAGTATGACATCACGGGACTTTGATATTCAAAAAGTAGTGAATTCGCAGTTTCTACTGGGTTTTTCGGTAGATTTAAATCTAAATAAAATTAACAATAGTTAAAATAAGATATTATTTCACTTTCTAATCTTTCAAATATGTCTAGTAACAACTTATAAGTAATCTAGAGCTTCAAGTATGACATCACGGGACTTTGATATTCAAAAAGTAGTGAATTCGCAGTTTCTACTGGGTTTTTCGGTAGATTTAAATCTAAATAAAATTAACAATAGTTAAAATAAGATATTATTTCACTTTCTAATCTTTCAAATATGTCTAGTAACAACTTATAAGTAATCTAGAGCTTCAAGTATGACATCACGGGACTTTGATATTCAAAAAGTAGTGAATTCGCAGTTTCTACTGGGTTTTTCGGTAGATTTAAATCTAAATAAAATTAACAATAGTTAAAATAAGATATTATTTCACTTTCTAATCTTTCAAATATGTCTAGTAACAACTTATAAGTAATCTAGAGCTTCAAGTATGACATCACGGGACTTTGATATTCAAAAAGTAGTGAATTCGCAGTTTCTACTGGGTTTTTCGGTAGATTTAAATCTAAATAAAATTAACAATAGTTAAAATAAGATATTATTTCACTTTCTAATCTTTCAAATATGTCTAGTAACAACTTATAAGTAATCTAGAGCTTCAAGTATGACATCACGGGACTTTGATATTCAAAAAGTAGTGAATTCGCAGTTTCTACTGGGTTTTTCGGTAGATTTAAATCTAAATAAAATTAACAATAGTTAAAATAAGATATTATTTCACTTTCTAATCTTTCAAATATGTCTAGTAACAACTTATAAGTAATCTAGAGCTTCAAGTATGACATCACGGGACTTTGATATTCAAAAAGTAGTGAATTCGTAGTTTCTACTGGGTTTTTCAGTAGATTTAAATCAAAATAAAATTAACAATAGTTAAAATAAGATATTATTTTACTTTATAATCTTTTAAATATGTTTAGTAACAACTTCTAAGTATTCTAGAGCTTCAAGTATGACATCACGGGACTTTGATATTCAAAAAGTAGTTAATTCGTAGTCTCTACTGGGTTTTTCGTTAGATTTAAATCTAAATAAAATTAACAATAGTTAAAATACGATATTATTTCACTTTCTAATCTTTCAAATATATCTTTTAACAACTTCTAAGTAATCTAGAGCTTCAAGTATGACATCACGGGACTATGAAATTCAAAAAGTAGTGAATTCGTAGTTTCTACTGGGTTTTCGTTAGATTTAAGTCAAAATAAAATTAACAATAGTTTAAATACGATATTATTTCCCTTTCTAATATTTCAAATATGTCTTGTAACAAATTCTAATTAATCAAGAGCATCAAGTATGACATCACGGGGCTTTGATATTCAAAAAGTAGTGAATTCGCAGTTTCTACTGGGTTTTTCGATATATTTGAATCCAAATAAAATTAACAATAGATAAAATAAGATAGTATTTCACTTTCTAATCGTTCAAATATGTTTAGTAATATACACTTTCTAATCTTTCAAATATGTCTAGTGACAACTTATAAGTATTCTAGAGCTTCAAGTATGACATCACGGGACTTTGATATTCAAAAAGTAGTGAATTCGCAGTTTCTACTGGGTTTTTTTTGTAGATTTAAATCTAAATAAAATTAACAATAGTTAAAATAAGATATTATTTCACTTTCTAATCTTTCAAATATGTCTAGTAACAACTTCTAAGCAATCTAGAGCTTCAAGTATGACATCACGGGACTTTGAGATTCAAAAATTAGTGAATTTGCAGTTTCTATTAGGTTTTCGGTAGATTTAAATCGAATTAAAATTAACAATAGTTAATATAAGATATTATTTCACTTTCTAATCTTTCAAATATATCTAGTAACAACTTTTAAGTAATCTAGAGCTTTAAGTATGACATGACAAGACTTTGATATTCAAAAAGTAGTGAATTCGAAGTTTCTACTGAGTTTTTCGGTAGATTTAATTCTAAATAAAATTAACAATAGTTAAAATACGATATTATTTCACTTTATAATCTTTCAAATATGTCTAGTAACTACTTCTAAGTATTCTAGAGCTTCAAGTATGACATCACGGGACTTTGATATTAAAAAATTAGTGAATTCATAGTTTCTACTGGGTTTTTCGGTAGATTTAAATCTAAATAAAATTAACAATAGTTAAAATACGATATTATTTTACTTTATAATATTTTAAATATGTCTAGTAACAACTTCTAAGTATTCTAGAGCTTCAAGTATGACATCAAGGGACTTTGATATTCAAAAAGTAGTGAATTCGTAGTCTCTACTGGGTTTTTCGTTATATTTAAATCTAAATAAAATTAACAATAGTTAAAATACGATATTATTTCACTTTCTAATCTTTCAAATATATCTAGTAACAACTTCTAAGTAATCTAGAGCTTCAAGTATGACATCACGGGACTTTGATATTCAAAAAGTAGTGAATTCGCAGTTTCTACTGGGTTTTTCGGTAGATTTAAATCTAAATAAAATTAACAATAGTTAAAATAAGATATTATTTCACTTTCTAATCTTTCAAATATGTCTAGTAACAACTTCTAAGTAATCTAGAGCTTCAAGTATGACATCACGGGACTTTGATATTCAAAAAGTAGTGAATTCGCAGTTTCTACTGGGTTTTTCGGTAGATTTAAATCTAAATAAAATTAACAATAGTTAAAATAAGATATTATTTCACTTTCTAATCTTTCAAATATGTCTAGTAACAACTTCTAAGTAATCTAGAGCTTCAAGTATGACATCACGGGACTTTGATATTCAAAAAGTAGTGAATTCGCAGTTTCTACTGGGTTTTTCGGTAGATTTAAATCTAAATAAAATTAACAATAGTTAAAATAAGATATTATTTCACTTTCTAATCTTTCAAATATGTCTAGTAACAACTTCTAAGTAATCTAGAGCTTCAAGTATGACATCACGGGACTTTGATATTCAAAAAGTAGTGAATTCGCAGTTTCTACTGGGTTTTTCGGTAGATTTAAATCTAAATAAAATTAACAATAGTTAAAATAAGATATTATTTCACTTTCTAATCTTTCAAATATGTCTAGTAACAACTTCTAAGTAATCTAGAGCTTCAAGTATGACATCACGGGACTTTGATATTCAAAAAGTAGTGAATTCGCAGTTTCTACTGGGTTTTTCGGTAGATTTAAATCTAAATAAAATTAACAATAGTTAAAATAAGATATTATTTCACTTTCTAATCTTTCAAATATGTCTAGTAACAACTTCTAAGTAATCTAGAGCTTCAAGTATGACATCACGGGACTTTGATATTCAAAAAGTAGTGAATTCGCAGTTTCTACTGGGTTTTTCGGTAGATTTAAATCTAAATAAAATTAACAATAGTTAAAATAAGATATTATTTCACTTTCTAATCTTTCAAATATGTCTAGTAACAACTTCTAAGTATTCTAGAGCTTCAAGTATGACATCACGGGACTTTGATATTCAAAAAGTAGTGAATTCGCAGTTTCTACTGGGTTTTTCGGTAGATTTAAATCTAAATAAAATTAACAATAGTTAAAATAAGATATTATTTCACTTTCTAATCTTTCAAATATGTCTAGTAACAACTTCTAAGTATTCTAGAGCTTCAAGTATGACATCACGGGACTTTGATATTCAAAAAGTAGTGAATTCGCAGTTTCTACTGGGTTTTTCGGTAGATTTAAATCTAAATAAAATTAACAATAGTTAAAATAAGATATTATTTCACTTTCTAATCTTTCAAATATGTCTAGTAACAACTTATAAGTATTCTAGAGCTTCAAGTATGACATCACGGGACTTTGATATTCAAAAAGTAGTGAATTCGCAGTTTCTACTGGGTTTTTCGATATATTTGAATCCAAATAAAATTAACAATAGATAAAATAAGATAGTATTTCACTTTCTAATCGTTCAAATATGTTTAGTAATAACTTCTAAGTAATCTAGAGCTTCAAATATGACATCACGGGACTTTGATATTCAAAAAGTTGTTAATTCGCAGTTTCTACTGGGTTTTTCGGTAGATTTAAATCCAAATAAAATTAACAATAGTTAAAATAAGAAATTATTCCACTTTCTAATCTTTCAAATATGTCTAGTAAGAACTTATAAGTATTCTAGAGCTTCAAGTATGACATCACGGGACTTTGATATTCAAAAAGTAGTGAATTCGCAGTTTCTACTAGGTTTTTCGGTAGATTTAAATCTAAATAAAATTAATAATAGTTAAAATAATATATTATTTCACTTTCTAATCTTTCAAATATGTCTAGTAACAACTTTTAAGTAATCTAGAGCTTCAAGTATGACATGACGGGACTTTGATATTCAAAAAGTAGTGAATTCGCAGTTTCTACTCGTTTTTCGGTAGATTTAAATCTAAATAAAATTAACAATAGTTAAAATAAGAAATTATTCCACTTTCTAATATTTCAAATATGTCTAGCAAATACTTTAAGTAATCTAGCGCTTCAAGTATGACATCACGGGACTTTGATATTCAAAAAGTAGTGAATTCGTAGTTTCTACTGGGTTTTTGGGTAGATTTATATCTAAATAAAATTAACAATAGTTAAAATAAGATATTATTTCACTTTCTAATCTTTCAAATATGTCTAGTAACAACTTCTAAGTATTCTAGAGCTTCAAGTATGACATCACGGGACTTTGATATTCAAAAAGTAGTGAATTCGCAGTTTCTACTGGGTTTTTCGGTAGATTTAAATCTAAATAAAATTAACAATAGTTAAAATAAGAAATTATTCCACTTTCTAATATTTCAAATATGTCTAGCAAATACTTTAAGTAATCTAGCGCTTCAAGTATGACATCTCGGGACTTTGATATTCAAAAAGTAGTGAATTCGTAGTTTCTACTGGGTTTTTCGGTAGATTTATATCTAAATAAAATTAACAATAGTTAAAATAAGATATTATTTCACTTTCTAATCTTTCAAATATGTCTAGTAACAACTTCTAAGCAATCTAGAGCTTCAAGTATGACATCACGGGACTTTGAGATTCAAAAATTAGTGAATTTGCAGTTTCTATTGGGTTTTCGGTAGATTTAAATCGAATTAAAATTAACAATAGTTAAAATAAGATATTATTTCACTTTCTAATCTTTCAAATATATCTAGTAACAACTTCTAAGTAATCTAGAGCTTTAAGTATGACATGACAAGACTTTGATATTCAAAAAGTAGTGAATTCGAAGTTTCTACTGGGTTTTTCGGTAGATTTAAATCTAAATAAAATTAACAATAGTTAAAATACGATATTATTTCACTTTATAATCTTTCAAATATATCTTTTAACAACTTCTAAGTAATCTAGAGCTTCAAATATGACATCACGGGACTTTGATATTCAAAAAGTTGTGAATTCGCAGTTTCTACTGGGTTTTTCGGTAGATTTAAATCCAAATAAAATTAACAATAGTTAAAATAAGAAATTATTCCACTTTCTAATCTTTCAAATATGTCTAGTAAGAACTTATAAGTATTCTAGAGCTTCAAGTATGACATCACGGGACTTTGATATTCAAAAAGTTGTGAATTCGTAGTTTCCACTGGGTTTTTCTGTAGAATTAAATCTAAATAAAATGAACAATAGTTAAAATAAGATATTATTTCACTTTCTAATCTTTCAAATATATCTAGTAACAACTTCTAAGCAATATAAAGCTTCAAGTATGACATCACGGGACTTTGAGATTCTAAAATTAGTGAATTTGCAGTTTCTACTGGGTTTTTCGGTAGATTTAAATCGAATTAAAATTAACAATAGTTAAAATAAGATATTATTTCACTTTATAATCTGTCAAATATGTCTAGTAACAACTTCTAAGTAATCTAGAGCTTTAAGTATGACATGACAAGACTTTGATATTCAAAATGTAGTGAATTCGAAGTTTCTACTGGGTTTTTCGATAGATTTAAATCTAAATAAAATTAACTATAGTTAAAATACGATATTATTTCACTTTATAATCTTTCAAATATGTCTAGTAACTACTTCTAAGTATTCTAGAGCTTCAAGTATGACATCACGGGACTTTGATATTCAAAAAGTGGTGAATTCGTAGTTTCTACTGGTTTTTCAGTAGATTTAAATCTAAATAAAATTAACAATAGTTAAAATAAGATATTATTTTACTTTATAATTTTTTAAATATATTTAGTAACAACTTCTAAGTATTCTAGAGCTTCAAGTATGACATCACGGGACTTTGATATTCAAAAAGTAGTGAATTCGTAGTCTCTACTGGGTTTTTCGTTAGATTTAAATCTAAATAAAATTAACAATAGTTAAAATACGATATTATTTCACTTTCTAATCTTTCAAATAAATCTTTTAACAACTTCTAAGTAATCTAGAGCTTCAAGTATGACATCACGGGACTATGAAATTCAAAAAGTAGTGAATTCGTAGTTTCTACTGGGTTTTCATTAGATTTAAATCAAAATAAAATTAACAATAGTTAAAATACGATATTATTTTCCTTTCTAATATTTCAAATATGTCTTGTAACAAATTCTAAGTAATCAAGAGCATCAAGTATGACATCACGGGGCTTTGATATTCAAAAAGTAGTGAATTCGCAGTTTCTACTGGGTTTTTCGATATATTTGAATCCAAATAAAATTAACAATAGATAAAATAAGATAGTATTTCACTTTCTAATCGTTCAAATATGTTTAGTAATAACTTCTAAGTAATCTAGAGCTTCAAATATGACATCACGGGACTTTGATATTCAAAAAGTTGTGAATTCGCAGTTTCTACTGGGTTTTTCGGTAGATTTAAATCCAAATAAAATTAACAATAGTTAAAATAAGAAATTATTCCACTTTCTAATCTTTCAAATATGTCTAGTAAGAACTTATAAGTATTCTAGAGCTTCAAGTATGACATCACGGGACTTTGATATTCAAAAAGTAGTGAATTCGCAGTTTCTACTGGGTTTTTCGGTAGATTTAAATCTAAATAAAATTAACAATAGTTAAAATAAGATATTATTTCACTTTCTAATCTTTCAAATATGTCTAGTAACAACTTCTAAGTAATCTAGAGCTTCAAGTATGACATCACGGGACTTTGATATTCAAAAAGTAGTGAATTCGCAGTTTCTACTGGGTTTTTCGGTAGATTTAAATCTAAATAAAATTAACAATAGTTAAAATAAGATATTATTTCACTTTCTAATCTTTCAAATATGTCTAGTAACAACTTCTAAGTAATCTAGAGCTTCAAGTATGACATCACGGGACTTTGATATTCAAAAAGTAGTGAATTCGCAGTTTCTACTGGGTTTTTCGGTAGATTTAAATCTAAATAAAATTAACAATAGTTAAAATAAGATATTATTTCACTTTCTAATCTTTCAAATATGTCTAGTAACAACTTATAAGTAATCTAGAGCTTCAAGTATGACATCACGGGACTTTGATATTCAAAAAGTAGTGAATTCGCAGTTTCTACTGGGTTTTTCGGTAGATTTAAATCTAAATAAAATTAACAATAGTTAAAATAAGATATTATTTCACTTTCTAATCTTTCAAATATGTCTAGTAACAACTTATAAGTAATCTAGAGCTTCAAGTATGACATCACGGGACTTTGATATTCAAAAAGTAGTGAATTCGCAGTTTCTACTGGGTTTTTCGGTAGATTTAAATCTAAATAAAATTAACAATAGTTAAAATAAGATATTATTTCACTTTCTAATCTTTCAAATATGTCTAGTAACAACTTCTAAGTATTCTAGAGCTTCAAGTATAACATCACGGGACTTTGATATTAAAAAAGTTGTGAATTCGCAGTTTCTCCTCGGTTTTTCGGTAGATTTAAATCTAAATAAAATTAACAATAGTTAAAATACGATATTATTTCACTTTATAATCTTTCAAATATGTCTATTAACAACTTCTAAGTATTCTAGAGCTTCAAGTATGACATCACGGGACTTTGATATTCAAAAAGTAGTGAATTTGCAGTTTCTACTGGGTTTTTCTGTAGATTTAAATCTAAATAAAATTAACAATAATTAAAATAAGATATTATTTCACTTTCTAATCTTTTAAATATGTCTAGTAACAACTTCTAAGCAATCTAGAGCTGCAAGTATGACATCACGGGACTTTGAGATTTAAAAATTAGTGAATTTTCAGTTTCTACTGGGTTTTTCGGTAGATTTAAATCCAATTAAAATTAACAATAATTAAAATATGATATTATTTCACTTTCTAATCTTTCAGATATGTTTAGTAACAACTTATAAGTAATCTAGAGCTTCAAGTATGACGTCACTTGACTTTGATATTCAAAAAGTAGTGAATTCGAAGTTTCTATTGGGTTTTTCGGAAGATTTAAATCTAAATAAAATTAACAATAGTTAAAATACGATATTATTTCAATTTCTAATCATTCCAATATGACGAGTAACAACTTCTAAGTAATCTAGAGCTTCAAGTATGACATCACGGGAAATTTGATATTCAAAAAGTAGGGAATTCACAGTTTCTACTGGGTTTTTCGGTAGATTTAAATCTAAATACAATTAACAATAGTTAAAATAAGATATTATTTCACTTTCTAATCTTTCAAATATGTCTAGTAACAACTTATAAGTATTCTAGAGCTTGAAGTATGACATCACGGGAAATTTGATATTCAAAAAGTAGGGAATTCACAGTTTCTACTGGGTTTTTCGGTAGATTTAAATCTAAATAAAATTAACAATAGTTAGAATATGATATTATTTCACTATCTAATCTTTCAAATAAGTCTAGTAACAACTTCTAAGCAATCTAGAGCTGCAAGTGTGACATCACGGGACTTTGAGATTCAAAAATTAGTGAATTTTCAGTTTCTACTGGGTTTTTCGGTAGATTTAAATCCAATTAAAATTAACAATAATTAAAATAAGATATTATTTCACTTTCTAATCTTTCAGATATGTTTAGTAACAACTTATAAGTAATCTAGAGCTTCAAGTATGACATCACTTGACTTTGATATTCAAAAAGTAGTGAATTCGTAGTTTCTATTGGGTTTTTCGGAAGATTTAAATCTAAATAAAATTAACAATAGTTAAAATACGATATTATTTCACTTTCTAATCTTTCCAATATGACGAGTAACAACTTCTAAGTAATCTAGAGCTTCAAGTATGACATCACGGGAAATTTGATATTCAAAAAGTAGGGAATTCACAGTTTCTACTGGGTTTTTCGGTAGATTTAAATCTAAATAAAATTAACAATAGTTAAAATAAGATATTATTTCACTTTCTAATCTTTCAAATATGTCTCTTAACAACTTATAAGTATTCTAGAGCTTCAAGTATGACATGACAGGACTTTGATATTCAAAAAGTTGTGAATTCTTTGTTTCTACTGGGTTTTTCGGTAGATTTATATCTAAATAAAATTAACAATAGTTAAAATAAGATATAATTTCACTTTTTAATCTTTCAAATATGTCTAGTAACAACTTCTAAGTAATCTAGAGCTTCAAGTATGACATCACGGGACTTTGATATTCAAAAAGTAGTGAATTCGCAGTTTCTACTGGGTTTTTCGGTAGATTTAAATCTAAATAAAATTAACAATAGTTAAAATAAGATATTATTTCACTTTCTAATCTTTCAAATATGTCTCTTAACAACTTATAAGTATTCTAGAGCTTCAAGTATGACATGACAGGACTTTGATATTCAAAAAGTTGTGAATTCTTTGTTTCTACTGGGTTTTTCGGTAGATTTATATCTAAATAAAATTAACAATAGTTAAAATAAGATATAATTTCACTTTTTAATCTTTCAAATATGTCTAGTAACAACTTCTAAGTAATCTAGAGCTTCAAGTACGACATCACGGGACTTTGATATTCAAAAAGTAGTGAATTCGCAGTTTCTACTGGGTTCTTCGGTAGATTTAAATCCAAATAAAATTAACAATAGTTAAAATAAGATATTATTTCCCTTTCTAATCTTTCAAATATGTCTTTTAACAAATTCTAAGTAATCTAGAGCATCAAGTATGACATCACGGGGCTTTGATATTCAAAAAGTAGTGAATTCGCAGTTTCTACTGCGTTTTCGATAGATTTGAATCAAATTAAAATTAACAATAGTTAAAATAAGATATTATTTCACTTTCTAATCTTTCAAATATGTTTGGTAATAACTTCTAAGTAATCTAGAGCTTCAAATATGACATCACAGGACTTTGATATTCAAAAAGTAGTGAATTCGCAGTTTCTACTGGGTTTTTCTGTAGATTCAAATCCAAATAAAATTAACAATAGTTAAAATAAGAAATTATTCCACTTTCTAATCTTTCAAATATGTCTAGTAACAACTTATAAGTATTCTAGAGCTTCAAGTATGACATCACGGGACTTTGATATCCAAAAAGTAGTGAAATCGCAGTTTCTACTGTGTTTTTCGGTAGATTTAAATCTAAATAAAATTAACAATAGTTAAAATACGATATTATTTCACTTTATAATCTTTCAAATATGTCTAGTAACTACTTTTAAGTATTCTAGAGCTTCAAGTATAACATCACGGGACTTTGATATTCAAAAAGTAGTGAATTCGTAGTTTCTACTCGGTTTTTCGGTAGATTTAAATCTAAATAAAATTAACAGTAGTTAATATACGATATTATTTTACTTTACAATCTTTTAAATATGTCTAGTAAAAACTTCTAAGTATTCTAGAGCTTTAAGTATGACATCACAGGACTTTGATATTCAAAAAGTAGTGAATTCGTAGTCTCTACTGGGTTTTTCGTTAGATTTAAATCTAAATAAAATTAACAATAGTTAAAATACGATATTATTTCACTTTCTAATCTTTCAAATATATCTTTTAACAACTTATAAGTAATCTAGAGCTTCAAGTATGACATCACGGGACTATGAAATTCAAAAAGTAGTGAATTCGTAGTTTCTACTGGGTTTTCGTTAGATTTAAATCAAAATAAAATTAACAATAGTTAAAATACGATATTATTTCACTTTCTAATCTTTCAAATATGTCTAGTAACAACTTCTAAGCAATCTAGAGCTTCAAGTATGACATCACGGGACTTTAAGATTCAAAAATTAGTGAATTTGCAGTTTCTACTAGGTTTTTCGGTAGATTTAAATCCAATTAAAATTAACAATAGTTAAAATAAGATATTATTTCACTTTCTAATCTTTCAAATGTGTCTAGTAACAACTTATAAGTAATCTACAGCTTCAAGTATGACATCACGGGACTTTGATATTCAAAAAGTAGTGAATTCGTAGTTTCTTCAGGGTTTTCGGTAGATTTAAATCTAAATAAAATTAACAATAGTTAAAATACGATATTATTTCACTTTCTAATCTTTTAAATATGTCTAGTAACAATTTCTAAGTAATCTAGAGCATCAAGTATCTCATCACGAGACTTTTATATTCAGAAAGCAGTGAATTCGCAGTTTCTACTGGGTTTTTCGGTAGATTTAATTCTAAATAAAATTAACAATAGTTAAAATAAGATATTACTTCACTTTATAATCTTTCAAATATGTCTAGTAACAACTTCTAAGTAACCTAGAGCTTCCAGTATGACATGACGGGACTTTGATATTCAAAAAGTAGTGAATTCGCAGTTTCTACTGGGTTTTTTATTAGATTTAAATCTAAATAAAATTAACAATAGTTAAAATAAGATATTATTTCACTTTCTAATCTTTCAAATATGTCTAGTAACAACTTCTAAGTAACCTAGAGCTTCAAGTATGGCATCACGGGACTTTGATATTCAAAAATTAGTGAATTCGCAGTTTCTACTGGGTTTTTCGGTAGATTTAAATCTGAATAAAATTAACAATATTTAAAATAAGATATTATTTCACTTTCTAATCTTTCAAATATGTCTAGTAACAACTTATAAGTAATCTAGAGCTTCAAGTATGACATCACGGGACTTTGATATTCAAAAAGTAGTGAATTCGCAGTTTCTACTGGGTTTTTCGGTAGATTTAAATCTAAATAAAATTAACAATAGTTAAAATAAGATATTATTTCACTTTCTAATCTTTCAAATATGTCTAGTAACAACTTCTAAGTAATCTAGAGCTTCAAGTATGACATCACGGGACTTTGATATTCAAAAAGTAGTGAATTCGCAGTTTCTACTGGGTTTTTCGGTAGATTTAAATCTAAATAAAATTAACAATAGTTAAAATAAGATATTATTTCACTTTCTAATCTTTCAAATATGTCTAGTAACAACTTCTAAGTAATCTAGAGCTTCAAGTATGACATCACGGGACTTTGATATTCAAAAAGTAGTGAATTCGCAGTTTCTACTGGGTTTTTCGGTAGATTTAAATCTAAATAAAATTAACAATAGTTAAAATAAGATATTATTTCACTTTCTAATCTTTCAAATATGTCTAGTAACAACTTCTAAGTAATCTAGAGCTTCAAGTATGACATCACGGGACTTTGATATTCAAAAAGTAGTGAATTCGCAGTTTCTACTGGGTTTTTCGGTAGATTTAAATCTAAATAAAATTAACAATAGTTAAAATAAGATATTATTTCACTTTCTAATCTTTCAAATATGTCTAGTAACAACTTCTAAGTAATCTAGAGCTTCAAGTATGACATCACGGGACTTTGATATTCAAAAAGTAGTGAATTCGCAGTTTCTACTGGGTTTTTCGGTAGATTTAAATCTAAATAAAATTAACAATAGTTAAAATAAGATATTATTTCACTTTCTAATCTTTCAAATATGTCTAGTAACAACTTCTAAGTAATCTAGAGCTTCAAGTATGACATCACGGGACTTTGATATTCAAAAAGTAGTGAATTCGCAGTTTCTACTGGGTTTTTCGGTAGATTTAAATCTAAATAAAATTAACAATAGTTAAAATAAGATATTATTTCACTTTCTAATCTTTCAAATATGTCTAGTAACAACTTCTAAGTAATCTAGAGCTTCAAGTATGACATCACGGGACTTTGATATTCAAAAAGTAGTGAATTCGCAGTTTCTACTGGGTTTTTCGGTAGATTTAAATCTAAATAAAATTAACAATAGTTAAAATAAGATATTATTTCACTTTCTAATCTTTCAAATATGTCTAGTAACAACTTCTAAGTAATCTAGAGCTTCAAGTATGACATCACGGGACTTTGATATTCAAAAAGTAGTGAATTCGCAGTTTCTACTGGGTTTTTCGGTAGATTTAAATCTAAATAAAATTAACAATAGTTAAAATAAGATATTATTTCACTTTCTAATCTTTCAAATATGTCTAGTAACAACTTCTAAGTAATCTAGAGCTTCAAGTATGACATCACGGGACTTTGATATTCAAAAAGTAGTGAATTCGCAGTTTCTACTGGGTTTTTCGGTAGATTTAAATCTAAATAAAATTAACAATAGTTAAAATAAGATATTATTTCACTTTCTAATCTTTCAAATATGTCTAGTAACAACTTCTAAGTAATCTAGAGCTTCAAGTATGACATCACGGGACTTTGATATTCAAAAAGTAGTGAATTCGCAGTTTCTACTGGGTTTTTCGGTAGATTTAAATCTAAATAAAATTAACAATAGTTAAAATAAGATATTATTTCACTTTCTAATCTTTCAAATATGTCTAGTAACAACTTCTAAGTAATCTAGAGCTTCAAGTATGACATCACGGGACTTTGATATTCAAAAAGTAGTGAATTCGCAGTTTCTACTGGGTTTTTCGGTAGATTTAAATCTAAATAAAATTAACAATAGTTAAAATAAGATATTATTTCACTTTCTAATCTTTCAAATATGTCTAGTAACAACTTCTAAGTAATCTAGAGCTTCAAGTATGACATCACGGGACTTTGATATTCAAAAAGTAGTGAATTCGCAGTTTCTACTGGGTTTTTCGGTAGATTTAAATCTAAATAAAATTAACAATAGTTAAAATAAGATATTATTTCACTTTCTAATCTTTCAAATATGTCTAGTAACAACTTCTAAGTATTCTAGAGCTTCAAGTATGACATCACGGGACTTTGATATTCAAAAAGTAGTGAATTCGCAGTTTCTACTGGGTTTTTCGGTAGATTTAAATCTAAATAAAATTAACAATAGTTAAAATAAGATATTATTTCACTTTCTAATCTTTCAAATATGTCTAGTAACAACTTCTAAGTAATCTAGAGCTTCAAGTATGACATCACGGGACTTTGATATTCAAAAAGTAGTGAATTCGCAGTTTCTACTGGGTTTTTCGGTAGATTTAAATCTAAATAAAATTAACAATAGTTAAAATAAGATATTATTTCACTTTCTAATCTTTCAAATATGTCTAGTAACAACTTCTAAGTAATCTAGAGCTTCAAGTATGACATCACGGGACTTTGATATTCAAAAAGTAGTGAATTCGCAGTTTCTACTGGGTTTTTCGGTAGATTTAAATCTAAATAAAATTAACAATAGTTAAAATAAGATATTATTTCACTTTCTAATCTTTCAAATATGTCTAGTAACAACTTCTAAGTAATCTAGAGCTTCAAGTATGACATCACGGGACTTTGATATTCAAAAAGTAGTGAATTCGCAGTTTCTACTGGGTTTTTCGGTAGATTTAAATCTAAATAAAATTAACAATAGTTAAAATAAGATATTATTTCACTTTCTAATCTTTCAAATATGTCTAGTAACAACTTCTAAGTAATCTAGAGCTTCAAGTATGACATCACGGGACTTTGATATTCAAAAAGTAGTGAATTCGCAGTTTCTACTGGGTTTTTCGGTAGATTTAAATCTAAATAAAATTAACAATAGTTAAAATAAGATATTATTTCACTTTCTAATCTTTCAAATATGTCTAGTAACAACTTCTAAGTAATCTAGAGCTTCAAGTATGACATCACGGGACTTTGATATTCAAAAAGTAGTGAATTCGCAGTTTCTACTGGGTTTTTCGGTAGATTTAAATCTAAATAAAATTAACAATAGTTAAAATAAGATATTATTTCACTTTCTAATCTTTCAAATATGTCTAGTAACAACTTCTAAGTAATCTAGAGCTTCAAGTATGACATCACGGGACTTTGATATTCAAAAAGTAGTGAATTCGCAGTTTCTACTGGGTTTTTCGGTAGATTTAAATCTAAATAAAATTAACAATAGTTAAAATAAGATATTATTTCACTTTCTAATCTTTCAAATATGTTTAGTAATAACTTATAAGAAATCTAGAGCTTCAAATATGACATCACGGGACTTTCATATTCAAAAAGTAGTGAATTCGCAGTTTCTACTGGGTTTTTCGGTAGATTTAAATCCAAATAAAATTAACAATAGTTAAACTAAGATATTATTTCACTTTATAATCTTTCAAATATGTCTAGTAACAACTTATAAGTAATCTAGAGCTTCAAGTATGACATCACGGGACTTTGATATTCAAAAAGTTGTGAATTCGCAGTTTCTCCTGTGTTTTTCGGTAGATTTAAATCTAAAAAAATTTAAAAATAGTTAGAATACGATATTATTTTACTTTATAATCTTTCAAATATGTCTATTAACAACTTCTATGTATTCTAGAGCTTCAAGTATGACATCACGGGACTTTGATATTCAAAAAGTAGTGAATTTGCAATTTCTACTTGGTTTTTCGGTAGATTTAAATCTAAATAAAATTAACGATAGTTAAAATACGATATTATTTTACTTTATAATCTTTTAAATATGTCTAGTAACAACTTCTAAGTATTCTAGAGCTTCAAGTATGACATCACGGGACTTTGATATTCAAAAAGTAGTGAATTCGCAGTTTCTACTGGGTTTTTCGGTAGATTTAAATCTAAATAAAATTAACAATAGTTAAAATACGATATTATTTCACTTTATAATCTTTCAAATATGTCTAGTAACAACTTCTAAGTATTCTAGAGCTTCAAGTATGACATCACGGGACTTTGATATTCAAAAAGTAGTGAATTCGCAGTTTCTACTGGGTTTTTCGGTAGATTTAAATCTAAATAAAATTAACAATAGTTAAAATAAGATATTATTTCACTTTCTAATCTTTCAAATATGTCTAGTAACAACTTCTAAGTAATCTAGAGCTTCAAGTATGACATCACGGGACTTTGATATTCAAAAAGTAGTGAATTCGCAGTTTCTACTGGGTTTTTCGGTAGATTTAAATCTAAATAAAATTAACAATAGTTAAAATAAGATATTATTTCACTTTCTAATCTTTCAAATATGTCTAGTAACAACTTCTAAGTAATCTAGAGCTTCAAGTATGACATCACGGGACTTTGATATTCAAAAAGTAGTGAATTCGCAGTTTCTACTGGGTTTTTCGGTAGATTTAAATCTAAATAAAATTAACAATAGTTAAAATAAGATATTATTTCACTTTCTAATCTTTCAAATATGTCTAGTAACAACTTCTAAGTAATCTAGAGCTTCAAGTATGACATCACGGGACTTTGATATTCAAAAAGTAGTGAATTCGCAGTTTCTACTGGGTTTTTCGGTAGATTTAAATCTAAATAAAATTAACAATAGTTAAAATAAGATATTATTTCACTTTCTAATCTTTCAAATATGTCTAGTAACAACTTCTAAGTAATCTAGAGCTTCAAGTATGACATCACGGGACTTTGATATTCAAAAAGTAGTGAATTCGCAGTTTCTACTGGGTTTTTCGGTAGATTTAAATCTAAATAAAATTAACAATAGTTAAAATAAGATATTATTTCACTTTCTAATCTTTCAAATATGTCTAGTAACAACTTCTAAGTAATCTAGAGCTTCAAGTATGACATCACGGGACTTTGATATTCAAAAAGTAGTGAATTCGCAGTTTCTACTGGGTTTTTCGGTAGATTTAAATCTAAATAAAATTAACAATAGTTAAAATAAGATATTATTTCACTTTCTAATCTTTCAAATATGTCTAGTAACAACTTCTAAGTAATCTAGAGCTTCAAGTATGACATCACGGGACTTTGATATTCAAAAAGTAGTGAATTCGCAGTTTCTACTGGGTTTTTCGGTAGATTTAAATCTAAATAAAATTAACAATAGTTAAAATAAGATATTATTTCACTTTCTAATCTTTCAAATATGTCTAGTAACAACTTCTAAGTAATCTAGAGCTTCAAGTATGACATCACGGGACTTTGATATTCAAAAAGTAGTGAATTCGCAGTTTCTACTGGGTTTTTCGGTAGATTTAAATCTAAATAAAATTAACAATAGTTAAAATAAGATATTATTTCACTTTCTAATCTTTCAAATATGTCTAGTAACAACTTCTAAGTAATCTAGAGCTTCAAGTATGACATCACGGGACTTTGAAATTCAAAATGTAGTGAATTCGTAGTTTCTACTGGGTTTTTCGTAAGATTTAAATCTAAATAAAATTTACAATAGCTAAAATAAGATATTATTTCCCTTTCTAATCTTTCAAATATATCTTGTAACAAATTCTATGTAATCTAGAGCTTCAAGTATGACATCAGGGGGCTTTGATATTCAAAAAGTAGTGAATTCGCAGTTTCTACTGTGTTTTTCGATAGATTTAAATCCAAATAAAATTAACAATAGTTAAAATAAGATATTATTTCACTCTCTAATCTTTCAAATATGTTTAGTAATAACTTCTAAGAAATCTAGAGCTTCAAATATGACATCACGGGACTTTCATATTCAAAAAGTAGTGAATTCGCAGTTTCTACTGGGTTTTTTGGTAGATTTAAATCCAAATAAAATTAAAAATAGTTAAACTAAGATATTATTTCACTTTATAATCTTCCAAATATGTCTAGTAACAACTTCTAAGTAATCTAGAGCTTCAAGTATGACATCACGGGACTTTGATATTCAAAAAGTAGTGAATTCGCAGTTTCTACTGGGATTTTCGGTAGATTTAAATACAAATAAAATTAACAATAGTTAAAATAAGATATTATTTCACTTTATAATCTTTCAAATATGTCTAGTAACAATTTATAAGTAATCTAGAGCTTCAAGTATGACATCACGGGACTTTGCTATTCAAAAGGTTGTGAATTCGTAGTTTCTACAAGGTTTTTCGGTAGATTTAAATCTAAATAAAATTAACAATAGTTAAAATACTATATTATTTCACTTTCCAATCTTTCAAATATGTCTAGTAACAACTTCTAAGTATTCTAGAGCTTCAAGTATGACATCACGGGACTTTGATATTAAACAAGATGTGAATTCGCAGTTTCTCCTGTGTTTTTGGGTAGATTTAAATCTAAATAAAATTAACAATAGTTAAAATACGATATTATTTTACTTTATAATCTTTCAAATATGTCTAGTAA
>LBNU01039174.1:13380-26488 GCA_014162995.1 Artemisia annua
ATTATATTTGTTTTATATACAATTTCACATGTGAAAATTATGTTATATTAACTATAATAAATTTGAACTTTCACATGTGAAATATGTTATCACATGTTAAAAAATATATCTGTTTATATATGTTTTATATACAACTTTCACATGTGAAAAAATATAATTTAATTATATTTGTTTTTTATACAATTTCACATGTGAAAATTATGTTATATTAACTATAAATTTGAACTCTCACATGTGAAATATGCTATCACATGTGAAAAAATATATCTGTTTATATCTGTTTTATATACAACTTTCACTTGTGAAAAAATATAATTTAATTATATCTGTTTTTTATACAATTTCACATGTGAAAATTATGTTATATTAACTATAAATTTGAACTTTCACATGTGAAATATGCTATCACATGTGAAAAAATATATCTGTTTTATATACAAATTTCACATGTGAAAATTATGTTATATTAACTATAATTTTGAAATTTCACATGTGAAATATGCTATCACATGTGAAAAAATATATCTGTTTTATATACAACTTTCACATGTGAAAAAATATAATCTAATTATATCTGTTTTATATACAACTTCCAAATGTGAAAATTATGTTATATTAACTATAAATTTGAACTGTCACATGTTAAATATGCTATCACATGTGAAAAAAATATATTTGTTTATATCTGTTTTATATACAACTTTCACATGTGAAAAAATATAATCTAATTATATCTGTTTGATATACAACTTTCACATGTGAAAATTATGTTATATTAACTATAAATTTGAACTTTCACATGTGAAATATGCTATCATTCATACTACTAGCTCTAACAATATATTGAACTTTTCAAATCTGAAAAATGAAATCTATTAACTATAAATTTGATCTTTTTTTATTCCCACAAAAGACCTATACCCGTAGGAAAGCCTCAAAGAACACTGAGTTACCCCAGACCAGTGTTAGGATGGATTTTGTAGCAGATGGGGCTGTCACAGGTGATGTAGGTGACAAGTTGGTGAGGGCTAACACTACTGCTACTAGCTTAGCAGCAGAGCAGGATAGTGTTAACATAAGTAAGACCCAATCCAAGGCAACATCTAATGTGAATGATTCTCATGAGTCAAACACAGGTGATGGATTCCCTAGCCACCTGGAAAACATAGGGGGCTCAGTTGATCAAACTAGGTTTGATACTGGGTTAATGTCCCAAGACTCACCTCTCAGGGAAGGTCACACATCCCGAAGTGAGGAGGACAGGATTGTAACTATTGAATTGATGGCTAACCTCAATGTACAAATTGTCAATGTCAATGATTCACCTCTCGGACCAGGTAATACAGGTCGAAGTGATGAGACTAGTATGCAACAAATAAAGGAATTGAGGGATACTTGTACCAACTTGGAAACTAAGTGTAACAACTTGGAATTCAAGGTTACTGCTCTTGAGACTCTCACAACTGCTCAAGGGAACTTGCTCAACACTTTGAAGCAACAAATGGAGGCTTTGCAGAAACAATTCTCTTCTACCAACACTGCTGCTACTTTGGGAGAGGATGCTTCCAAACAGGGGAGGAATAGCACAGTTTCAGGGGAGGAAATTAGGGGAATCAAAATTGTTGCTGCTCAAGTTGTTGGTGATGATGGTTTGGTAAGTAACTCTGCTGCTTTAAAGACTACTGCTATGGAAATTGACAATACTACTGACACTACTGCTGTGAAAGAGTCTGCTGCTATTGTTTTGGAGCCTAGTCTTGATGCAGGGATTATTGAGGGTACTGTTTTGGCTTCAGGGGAGGCTAAAGGAGATGATGACAGTGGTGATAATGTTGATAGTTATGTGGTAGTTGATAAGAATGATCATGAAGCAGTTCTGGATAAGGCTATACAAGTTAAAGACTCTACTGCTCAAGAGTCTACTGCTTGTGAGAACTCTACTGCTGGATCAGGATCAGGTGATAACTCTGTTGCTGAGACTTTGTTGATGCTTCAAGAGAAATTCCCAATTGAACTTACATCTCAACCACTTCAAACTGAACCAGTAACCATTGCACCATCTCAACCAATATCTCTATCCCAACCAATTCATGTATCCAAATTGCCCACAAAAGGTGTATCAATTAGAGAACCCACACCAATAATTCCAAAGGCAAAACCTGTTATTTCTAGTACTGATAAAGGAAAACAGAAGCTTGTTGAAGAAGATGTCTCTGATTCAAGTGATGATGAAGAAGAGTACAAGAAATTACCTCAGGAGTTTTGGCCTAAGGATAAATTGATTGATGCTGATAGAGCTTTAGCTATGGAGCTTGCTATGGGTGATTCAGATGAAGCTGGTGTAGATGAACAGGCTAGATTGTTAGCTGAACATGAGGTACTTGAGGCTTTGAAGTCTAGGAGAAGTGGACAGGGTGAATCAAAGACTACAAGTGATGAATTTGACTATGTGCTTACACCAGATGAAGTTGAGTATTTGATTAAAAAGAATCCTGAGGTGCATATGAAAGCTATTGAATTGACTGCAGATGTTACTTTAAGTCCTGAGCAAAAGACTACACAGTTGCATGAGTTCATTAGGAAGATCATTGTTGAAGCTTCTGAGCTTATGGTTGGTAATTATCAAGGTAAGCAAAAGAAGAGGAAAAGAAAGCCTACAGAAGCACAACTCATCAAACAAATGAAACTTTACTTGTGTGCTCAGTGTGGATGGAAAATGCATCAATTCAAAGGGATGGCACATGATGCTATTAGACTGCATTATTATTCTGGGTACAAAATGAATAAAATGTTTATCCCAATGGGTTCTAAGGAAGAGGAAAATTGGAAAAAGAGTCATGATGAGCACATGGCTGCTTGTAGAGAAAGAGCTAAGAAATCAAAGATGGAAGGATCTAACTCTGCTGGATTGACTGAACAGGTAGATGAACTACATCAAAAGGTTGCTGATGACAGGTTTTTGATTGAACAAGATGATGTGTTTATTGAACCAGCCCAAGCTAGACAACAAATTGTAGATTGGGAAGTAGCTGAAGATGAATTTAGTGCAGCTTGGAAGATAGTCAGAGTTGGAGGTGAAGTGGAAATGTACAGAGATTTTGAAGATCTTGTTAGGTCTTGTGATAGATCTGATCTGCATACTCTATGGAGTTTGGTAAAGTCTAAGAATGCTCATGCAGATTCAAAGAATGTGAAGGCCATGGAGTTATGGGTATGTTTTCAAAGAATGTATAATCCAGATCCTAGTGACAGACATTGGAGATTTGAAGCAGAAAGCATGACTACAATATGGAAACATTATAACTCATGTGATGTACATCATGTATCTACTCAAGATGGAGCTGATGTCTTTATGTTTGTTGATAAAGATTATCCTTTGAAGACTGGAGTTCTAAAAGCCATGATTGAAGCTAAGCTTAGATGTTCAGAAGTGACTCCTGATCTTCAAAGTTTGGTTAAAAGAATTGAGCAGCAAAGTACTAGAGAGGTAGGAAGAAGATAGAGTGTTTGAAAGCATCCTCTTGGTGTTTATTCGAGCTTATAAGAAACTTGCATATTTTCAGGGAAAATATCAAGTTTAGGGGAGGATTGTTGGGTTTTAAGTTAACTCTACTTCTGTGTATACTCTACTGCTGGTCAGACAACTCTACTGCTAGTGTAAAGTCTCTACTGCCAGACATGACTACTGCTGAGACTCTACTGCTGGAAGTATACTGCCATGATAACTCTGCTGCTTGGTGATAAGATTATGTACGCGACTTTGTATTTATAGTAAAGATGTTTTGTAATATTCTATTGTTTTAGAATATCTTTGTCTTGTATAGGAAGTTGATGTAAGGCCGTAGGGTTCCTTGGTGTATAAAAGGAGATCCTAGGGTTTGTCTAGATTACGTATCATTCTAGTATTCATACACTTCAAGGTTGTAAAACCCTAGCACTATTCAGAGTGCTCGTATTAATTATATTGAAGTGTTTAAGGTGTGAATTACTTGTGCTCGTGTTCTTTTTAAGTTAATCATTATATTCCGCGTAGTGATTAAGTTTACAAACAAGTCAGCTTTTATACCTTATTGTCTTAGTTTATCTAAGATAATAATACTAGATCAACTGCTCAACTGGGATCAACAAAGCCTCCAGCACCTGTACCAGGCTTGAGAAAAGATGAAACAATAGAAGTGTAACTTGTTAGATATGAAAAACTTTTATTATATCAGTTATTTTGTAAAAGTTGGTACTGTAGTATGTTAACTTTGTTAGATATGAACTTGGTTTAATCACATGTGTATTTTATTTTCACTTGTGAAAAACAAAAACAAAATCAATGTTTAATTTATTTTCACTTGTGAATAAAAAATAAATTCCACATATGGAATAATTTCACTTGTGAATAAAAAAGTTTTACTAATATGCATTTAATTTAGGTGATAATTTTGTAAAAAGTTTTACTAATATTCACTTGTCAAAAAACAGAAACAAATGAAAGTGAATTTTTTTTCACTTGTGAAAATAAAAACAAATCAAAAATAAATTCATGTACACAATATTTTAATCTTATCTCTATGGTACATCTGTAGATGAGCATTGATAAATTCGATACATGTACAGAATATTTATAAAATTAACTTTCACTTGTGAAAAAATAGTTACTTTTATATTTTTTTTAAATGTATGAAAACTATTTTGAAGAATTTTATTTAAATTCTTTCTTGTAATAAAATTAACTTTTACTTAGTAGTAATGTTCCTAATATTTTTTTTTCACAAATGAAAAAAATATTAAAATTAACTTTCACTTGTTAAAAAAAATTAAAGTTACTTTTTATATGTTTTTTTTAAAAGTATGAAAACTATTTTGAAGATTTTTATTTAGATTGTTTGGTGTAATAAAATTAACTTTCACTTATTCCTAATATTTTTTTTCACAAGTTAAAGATATATTTCACTTGTGAAAAAATACTTTCATTTGAAAACATACATTTGTTTCTACTTATATTAACTAATATAAGTAGTTAATATAACAGGCTTGAGAGAAGATGAAGCAATAGAAGTGTAACTTGTTGGATATGGAAAACTTTTATTATATCAGTCATTTTGTAAAAGCTGGTACTGTAGTATGTTAACTTTGTTAGATATGAACTTGGTTTAATCACATGTGTATTTTATTTTCACTTGTGAAAAAAAATAAATTCAATGTTTAATTTATTTTCACTTGTGAATAAAAAATAAATTCCACATATGGAATAATTTCACTTGTGAATAAAAAGGTTTTACTAATATGCATTTAATTTAGGCGAAAATTTTGTAAAAAGTTTTACTAATATTCACTTGTCAAAAAAACAGAAACAAATTAAAGTGAATTTATTTTCACTTGTGAAAACAAAAACAAATCAAAAATAAATTCATGTACAAAATTTTTTAATCTTATCTCTATGGTACATCTGTAGATGAGCATTTATAAATTCGATACATGTACAGAATATTTATAAAATTAACTTTCACTTGTGAAAAAATAGTTACTTTTATATTTTTTTTAAATGTAAGAAAACTATTTTGAAGAATTTTATTTAGATTCTTTCTTGTAATAAAATTAACTTTCACTTGTGAAAAATAGTAGTAATGTTCCTAATATTTTTTTTCACAAATGAAAAAAATATTAAAATTAACTTTCACTTGTGAAAAAAAAATTAAAGTTACTTTTTATATGTTTTTTTAAAAGTATGAAAACTATTTTGAAGATTTTTATTTAGATTGTTTGGTGTAATAAAATTAACTTTCACTTGTTCCTAATATTTTTTTTTCACAAGTGAAAGATATATTTCACTTGTGAAAAAATACTTTCATTTGAAAAAATACATTTGTTTCTACTTATATTAACTAATATAAGTAGTTAATATAACAGGCTTGAGAGAAGATGAAGCAATAGAAGTGTAACTTGTTGGATATGAAAAACTTTTATTATATCAGTCATTTTGTAAAAGTTGGTACTGTAGTATGTTAACTTTGTTAGATATGAACTTGGTTTAATCACATGTGTATTTTATTTTCACTTGTGAAAAAAAATAAAATCAATGTTTAATTTATTTTCACTTGTGAATAAAAAATAAATTCCACATATGGAATAATTTTACTTGTGAATAAAAAGGTTTTACTAATATGCATTTAATTTAGGTGATAATTTTGTAAAAAGTTTTACTAATATTCACTTGTCAAAAAAATAGAAACAAATTAAAGTGAATTTATTTTCACTTGTGAAAACAAAAACAAATCAAAAATAAATTCATGTACACAATTTTTTAATCTTATCTCTATGGTACATCTGTAGATGAGCATTTATAAATTCGATACATGTACAGAATATTTATAAAATTAACTTTCACTTGTGAAAAAATAATTACTTTTATATTTTTTTTAAATGCGTGAAAACTATTTTGAAGAATTTTATTTAGATTCTTTCTTGTAATAAAATTAACTTTCACTTGTGAAAAAATAGTAGTAATGTTCCTAATATTTTTTTTCACAAATGAAAAAAATATTAAAATTAACTTTCACTTGTGAAAAAAAAATTAAATTTACTTTTTATATGTTTTTTTAAAAGTATGAAAACTATTTTGAAGATTTTTATTTAGATTGTTTGGTGTAATAAAATTAACTTTCACTTGCTCCTAATATTTTTTTTTCACAAGTGAAAGATATATTTCACTTGTGAAAAAATACTTTCATTTGAAAAAATACATTTGTTTCTACTTATATTAACTAATATAAGTAGTTAATATAACAGGCTTGAGAGAAGATGAAGCAATAGAAGTGTAACTTGTTGGATATGAAAAACTTTTATTATATCAGTCATTTTGTAAAAGTTGGTACTGTAGTATGTTAACTTTATTAGATATGAACTTGGTTTAATCACATGTGTAGTTTATTTTCACTTGAGAAAAAAAAATAAAATCAATGTTTAATTTATTTTCACTTATGAATAAAAATAAATTCCACATATGGAATAATTTCACTTGTGAATAAAAAGGTTTTACTAATATGCATTTAATTTAGGTGATAATTTTGTAAAAAGTTTTACTAACATTCACTTGTCAAAAAAACAGAAACAAATTAAAGTGAATTTATTTTCACTTGTGAAAACAAATACAAATAAAAAATAAATTCATGTACACAGTTTTTTAGTCTTATCTCTATGGTACATCTGTAGAATTTATAAATTCGATACATGTACAGAATATTTATAAAATTAACTTTCACTTGTGAAAAAATAGTTACTTTTATATATTTTTTTAAATGTATGAAAACTGTTAGGTCATATACAATCGTGTATATGTGATTTGATACAACAAAACTACATATGCTTCAATGAAGATAATTGAAGGACTAAATATGCACAATGAAGATTCTACAAGCTGGTGGAGTATATGCAAAATACTTATCTTTATTAGAAGATTCCAGAAGATTGTTTTACTTGTAGGATAAGTTTGTAACCCTAGCATCTCTATTATATAAAGAGATGATAGGCACGTATGTTTTAGGTAGAAGAATATCGACACACACAAATATACACGTTCCACATATTATTAGTTAGTTAGTTTATAGCTTCAAGGTTGTAAAACCCTATCACTATTAAGAGTGATCGTATTAATAATATTGAGGCTTGGTTTGATATTATTATTGTGTTCTGCTATTCTTATTGTTCGTGTTCTTCTTAGCCTTACTGAGTAGATTCCGCATACTCATTAAAGTTACAGGTAGAATTCCACTTAGTAACTTAGGATTTATCCGAAGTTGCTAAACCCTTTATAAGTTAAAGGTTAAAGATCCATACTACAACAACCGTCTACGAATTGGGATCTACAAAAACTATTTTGAAGAATTTTATTTAGATTCTTTCTTGTAATAAAATTAACTTTCACTTGTGAAAAAATAGTAGTAATGTTCCTAATTTTTTTTTCACAAATGAAAAAAAATTATTAAAATTAACTTTCACTTGTGAAAAAAAATTAAAGTTACTTTTTATATGTTTTTTTAAAAGTATGAAAACTATTTTGAAGATTTTTATTTAGATTGTTTGGTGTAATAAAATTAACTTTCACTTGTTCCTAATATTTTTTTTTCACAAGTGAAAGATATATTTCACTTGTGAAAAAATACTTTCATTTGAAAAAATACATTTGTTTCTACTTATATTAACTAATACAAGTAGTTAATATAACAGGCTTGAGAGAAGATGAAGCAATAGAAGTGTAACTTGTTGGATATGAACAACTTTTATTATATCAGTCATTTTGTAAAAGTTGGTACTGTAGTATGTTAACTTTGTTAGATATGAACTTGGTTTAATCACATGTGTATTTTATTTTCACTTGTGAAAAAAAATAAAATCAATGTTTAATTTATTTTCACTTGTGAATAAAAAATAAATTCCACATATGGAATAATTTCATTTGTAAATAAAAAGGTTTTACTAATATGCATTTAATTTAGGTGATAATTTTGTAAAAAGTTTTACTAATATTCACTTGTCAAAAAAACAGAAACAAATTAAAGTGAACTTATTTTCACTTGTGAAAACAAAATCAAATCAAAAATAAATTCATGTACACAATTTTTTAATCTTATCTCTATGGTACATCTTTAGATGAGCATTTATAAATTCGATACATGTATAGAATATTTATAAAATTAACTTTCACTTGTGAAAAAATAATTACTTTTATATTTTTTTTAAATGCATGAAAACTATTTTGAAGAATTTTATTTAGATTCTTTCTTGTAATAAAATTAACTTTCACTTGTAAAAAAATAGTAGTAATGTTCCTAATATTTTTTTTCACAAATGAAAAAAATATTAAAATTAACTTTCGCTTGTGAAAAAAAAAATTAAAGTTACTTTTTATATGTTTTTTTAAAAGTATGAAAACTATTTTGAAGATTTTTATTTAGATTGTTTGGTGTAATAAAATTAACTTTCACTTGTTCCTAATATTTTTTTTTCACAAGTGAAAGATATATTTCACTTGTGAAAAAATACTTTCATTTGAAAAAATACATTTGTTTCTACTTATATTAACTAATATAAGTAGTTAATATAACAGGCTTGAGAGAAGATGAAGCAATAGAAGTGTAACTTGTTGGATATGAAAAACTTTTATTATATCAGTCATTTTGTAAAAGTTGGTACTGTAGTATGTTAACTTTGTTAGATATGAACTTGGTTTAATCACATGTGTATTTTATTTTCACTTGTGAAAAAAAATAAAACCAATGTTTAATTTATTTTCACTTGTGAATAAAAATAAATTCCACATATAGAATAATTTCACTTGTGAATAAAAAGGTTTTACTAATATGCATTTAATTTAGGTGATAATTTTGTAAAAAGTTTTACTAATATTCACTTGTCAAAAAAACAGAAACAAATTAAAGTGAACTTATTTTCACTTGTGAAAACAAAAACAAATCAAAAATAAATTCATGTACACAACTTTTTAATCTTATCTCTATGGTACATCTTTAGATGAGCATTTATAAATTCGATACATGTATAGAATATTTATAAAATTAACTTTCACTTGTGAAAAAATAATTACTTTTATATTTTTTTTAAATGCATGAAAACTATTTTTATGAATTTTATTTAGATTCTTTCTTGTAATAAAATTAACTTTCACTTGTAAAAAAATAGTAGTAATGTTCCTAATATTTTTTTTCACAAATGAAAAAAAATATTAAAATTAACTTTCACTTGTGAAAAAAAAATTAAAGTTACTTTTTATATGTTTTTTTAAAAGTATGAAAACTATTTTGAAGATTTTTATTTAGATTGTTTGGTGTAATAAAATTAACTTTCACTTGTTCCTAATATTTTTTTTTCACAAGTGAAAGATATATTTCACTTGTGAAAAAATACTTTCATTTGAAAAAATACATTTGTTTCTACTTATATTAACTAATATAAGTAGTTAATATAACAGGCTTGAGAGAAGATGAAGCAATAGAAGTGTAACTTGTTGGATATGAAAAACTTTTATTATATCAGTCATTTTGTAAAAGTTGGTACTGTAGTATGTTAACTTTGTTAGATATGAACTTGGTTTAATCACATGTGTATTTTATTTTCACTTGTGAAAAAAAATAAAATCAATGTTTAATTTATTTTCACTTGTGAATAAAAAATAAATTCCACATATGGAATAATTTCACTTGTGAATAAAAAAGTTTTACTAATATGCATTTAATTTAGGTGATAATTTTGTAAAAAGTTTTACTAATATTCACTTGTCAAAAAACAGAAACAAATTAAAGTGAATTTATTTTCACTTGTGAAAACAAAAACAAATCAAAAATAAATTCATGTACACAATATTTTAATCTTATCTCTATGGTACATCTGTAGATGAGCATTTATAAATTCGATACATGTACAGAATATTTATAAAATTAACTTTCACTTGTGAAAAAATAGTTACTTTTATATTTTTTTTTAAATGTATGAAAACTATTTTGAAGAATTTTATTTAGATTCTTTCTTGTAATAAAATTAACTTTCACTTGTGAAAAAATAGTAGTAATGTTCCTAATATTTTTTTTCACAAATGAAAAAAATATTAAAATTAACTTTCACTTGTGAAAAAAAAATTAAAGTTACTTTTTATATGTTTTTTTAAAAGTATGAAAACTATTTTGAAGATTTTTATTTAGATTGTTTGGTGTAATAAAATTAACTTTCACTTGTTCCTAATATTTTTTTTTCACAAGTGAAAGATATATTTCACTTGTGAAAAAATACTTTCATTTGAAAAAATACATTTGTTTCTACTTATATTAACTAATATAAGTAGTTAATATAACAGGCTTGAGAGAAGATGAAGCAATAGAAGTGTAACTTGTTGGATATGAAAAACTTTTATTATATCAGTCATTTTGTAAAAGTTGGTACTGTAGTATGTTAACTTTGTTAGATATGAACTTGGTTTAATCACATGTGTATTTTATTTTCACTTGTGAAAAAAAATAAAATCAATGTTTAATTTATTTTCACTTGTGAATAAAAAATAAATTCCACATATGGAATAATTTCACTTGTGAATAAAAAGGTTTTACTAATATGCATTTAATTTAGGTGATAATTTTGTAAAAAGTTTTACTAATATTCACTTGTCAAAAAACAGAAACAAATTAAAGTGAATTTATTTTCACTTGTGAAAACAAAAACAAATCAAAAATAAATTCATGTACACAATATTTTAATCTTATCTCTATGGTACATCTGTAGATGAGCATTTATAAATTCGATACATGTACAGAATATTTATAAAATTAACTTTCACTTGTGAAAAAATAGTTACTTTTATATTTTTTTTTAAATGTATGAAAACTATTTTGAAGAATTTTATTTAGATTCTTTCTTGTAATAAAATTAACTTTCACTTGTGAAAAAATAGTAGTAATGTTCCTAATATTTTTTTTCACAAATGAAAAAAATATTAAAATTAACTTTCACTTGTGAAAAAAAAATTAAAGTTACTTTTTATATGTTTTTTTAAAAGTATGAAAACTATTTTGAAGATTTTTATTTAGATTGTTTGGTGTAATAAAATTAACTTTCACTTATTCCTAATATTTTTTTTTCACAAGTTAAAGATATATTTCACTTGTGAAAAAATACTTTCATTTGAAAAAATACATTTGTTTCTACTTATATTAACTAATATAAGTAGTTAATATAACAGGCTTGAGAGAAGATGAAGCAATAGAAGTGTAACTTGTTGGATATGAAAAACTTTTATTATATCAGTCATTTTGTAAAAGTTGGTACTGTAGTATGTTAACTTTGTTAGATATGAACTTGGTTTAATCACATGTGTATTTTATTTTCACTTGTGAAAAACAAAAACAAAATCAATGTTTAATTTATTTTCACTTGTGAATAAAAAATAAATTCCACATATGGAATAATTTCACTTGTGAATAAAAAGGTTTTACTAATATGCATTTAATTTAGGTGATAATTTTGTAAAAAGTTTTACTAATATTCACTTGTCAAAAAAACAGAAACAAATTAAAGTGAATTTATTTTCACTTGTGAAAACAAAAACAAATCAAAAATAAATTCATGTACACAATTTTTTAATCTTATCTCTATGGTACATCTGTAGAATTTATAAATTCGATACATGTACAGAATATTTATAAAATTAACTTTCACTTGTGAAAAAATAGTTACTTTTATATATTTTTTAAATGTATGAAAACTATTTTGAAGAATTTTATTTAGATTCTTTCTTGTAATAAAATTAACTTTCACTTGTGAAAAAATAGTAGTAATGTTCCTAATTTTTTTTTTCACAAATGAAAAAAAATATTAAAATTAACTTTCACTTGTGAAAAAAAAATTAAAGTTACTTTTTATATGTTTTTTTAAAAGTATGAAAACTATTTTGAAGATTTTTATTTAGATTGTTTGGTGTAATAAAATTAACTTTCTCTTGTTCCTAATATTTTTTTTTCACAAGTGAAAGATATATTTCACTTGTGAAAAAAATACTTTCATTTGAAAAAATACATTTGTTTCTATTTATATTAACTAAACATTAGTAATAGTATTTGCAGTTGTTTCTACTTATATTAACAAAACATTAGTAGGATTGTCTTCATACACATCTAAATTCTACTTACTTATATAATTTTTACGCTAAACATTAGTAGAAATTTTTGCAGTTTTTATCATATGCTAGCGATGGGCACTTCTTATTAGATGATAATAATGTTGGGCTCTTTTCTGTCCTTCTTGCGCTGAATAATCTTAAATATTTCTTCAGCTTCCACTTGTTTATGCAAGTCATCTTTCGGAACATGATCCGGGTGAAATGTCAATAATGCCTGCTTGTAAGCTTTTTTTATCTGAAATTATCATCACAGATTGAATTAGTATATATGTGAACCATCAAACTAACTAACTTATATTTTTAGTATATAAGTCTATTTTCAGTATACAATTATAAAGATGTTCCCTGCTTTATGTTTATCTATGTAGCTGAAATTTTTCCCCAGGGATGGAAGATGGAAACTATGAGATGCTTTTTGAAACTCGTGAATCAGTTAAATCA
>LBNU01039176.1:36505-52527 GCA_014162995.1 Artemisia annua
GTTTGGGGAACCCTATCGTTTAACTTTTTGATAAGTTCTGGGTTATTGATTCCGTTCATGAACCCTGAGATCTTTAGTATTTCTGGACACGCTTTGACGTGTATGCATTCGTCCTTATAGCGCTCCACATAAGCGCTTGTAGATTCTCCTTGGCGCTATTTTACCCTAGCAAGCTCGACAGGGTTTTTGGCGCACTTCTTCCTTTGAGTAAAGTTTAAGCGAAATGCCTTCCGTAACTCTTCAAACCCATCGATGCTTCTTCTTGGTAGCTTACTGAACCAGTTTTGCGCATTCCCTACCAATGTAGAATTAAACATGTGGCACCACACAGGTTGTGGCCAATTTTCGATGGTAGCGGCTGATTCGAAAATTTTTAGGTGGTCATCAGGATCACCCGTCCCATCATAAGTTTTAACATTAGCGGGTATGCGCCTTCTCTTATCTTCTGAAAAATCGCTGATGCGCCAAGTGAATGCGTCAAGCTTTTGGCGGCACCAAGGGAGGGACATATCTTCGTGCTCCTCATCGCGATATCTTCTCTTGGACTTCCAATGTCCTGTTTCTTTGTCCTCGTTGTCCGAGGAGTCACTTGAGGATGGGCATACCCTTTTGCGGCGCTTGTGTCGACTTCTCTCGGAATCCGAGCTTGAAGGGCTTTCGCTTGGGGAGCGTTGTCGCCCAAGTCTATCGTGAACTCTTCGACTGCTAAACCTTGGAGGGCTTTCGCTTGGTGAACTCTGTCGCCCAAGTCTATCGTGAACCCTGCGACTACCAAGCCTAGCGTAGACATTGGTACCCCTTCCATCGTCTTCATGTTCCCCCAGGTATTGCAAGTCAGCTGCTTCATCCTCCACAACTTTCTTCCTGACCCTCGTGAACACTGGGAGTCGGCGGCTATCCTTCTCGCGCCTCTCCTTTCGGTGACGCGGTGGGGATACTTCATACTCGGGGCCGAAGTTGAGCCGGGCTTGCAGGCTCTGACTTGACCTCCTTTTCGCTTCTTCTTGCATAAGGGCAGCCAAGGTTTCGTAGTTTTGAGATACAAAATCACTTGGTGCTAGTTCAGGCGCGACTTCTTCTAGCGCGAGGATGTCTGTTTCCATATTGGGACCCTTGTCTCGGTTAGGCGCACGTGGCGGCTCAGTGGGGTCTGTTTCGGGCACCGTTTGGTGGGGGTGGTGAAAAGAGTGCGCTGTAGATCTTCCACGCTAGTGGTTGTTGTAGCGGCCTAGTGATGAGACGAAAAATGTTACGTTTTTAGGGGTTAGTTTGAGTCCTAATTCGTATATTATTGGATCAGATTTAACCCAAAGTCGTTTCTTTTCTCATTTTAGGTACTTTTGAGGAGAAAATCACAAAAGAAGCATTTTCGGGCGTTTTCGGAGTGAAAAAGTGCGGAAAACAACAAAATCTCAAAAGACCCTAAAGTGCACAGATGGTGACGGCGTCACAAGCTTCAACGTGACGACGTCAGGAACAAATGAAGTGAAGAAATTGGAAGTTACTCATGACGGGCCAAAGAGTTTTTGGCCTAGTTTGGTGACGGCGTCAGGGAAGGCCGTCAGATCTGGAACAAGGCGGCGTGACGACGTCAAGAAGGCCATCACAAAACCCTAATCGTCGGCGTGACGGCGTCACACCTTGGGGTGACGCCGTCAGCCCGTATTTTCTATATATATAGGACGAATTTTATTGTTTTTAAAGAGAGGAACTTGGTGGAGAACTTAAGGGTTAAACCCTAGCTCGTGTATTACAGACCTTAGAGGGTACTTTTACCCCTCTAACTTGCATGTTTAATCTAAGATAAGTCTTCATTCAATCCATACAATNCTTTTAAGCTTTTGAAGACCCTTTGGAAAGCTCGTCAACACATCACCTCAAGTTACAAGGACTTAAGTTACATTTTTAGAAAGTTTAGTAGCTTTGTATCTTAAGTTTACGCTTAGTATTCACGAAATGTAAAAGATTAGGGGGCTGAGTGTACACGATGTAAAAAAAAGGGAAGCTCCCTTGCTCCCTTAAATACCACCCCTAGCCTCAAAAATGGTGGTCTAGTTTTTTAGTTAGTCTTAGTTTTATTTGAGTCATTAGTGTAAGTTTTTATTTTATGCAAGCTTTTATTTCATGTCTTAAAAATCTTTAGCTTATTTGTCTCTTCATCTCAATCTTTCTTTTACAATCTTTACATCTTATTGTAGCTTATTTTACGTCTTATTACAATCTAATAATAGCTTTTATAAAATTGTTACACCACCTTTGCATGAAAAGTACAAACCGTATGGTTTTAAAAAATATGGGATAGTGTTTGTTTTTGGTTCGTGGCTTTTACAAGCTTGTTTAAGTCCTTGGTCTAGCTTATTGAATAGTTTTTACACGTTTTCATTTGAGTTCTAATCTTTTGTCACGTAAAAATAAGTTCCATACATTTTTTTTAGGTATTTGCGAGTAAGCATAATTCTTGCGAGTATGAGTTTAGGGTTTTGCGAGTAAGATCCATGTGTTGCGAGTATGGGTCATTTGTAGTTGCGAGTATGGTGTTTGTATAGCTTAGCGAGTATCAGTCTAGTGTATTGCGAGTAAGCAATCATGTTTTTGCGAGTATCAAAGGCTCGTTTATGTTTTGCGAGTATGGTTTCGTTCTAGAGTTTTTGCGAGTATCAAATTTATGTCTTGCGAGTATGGTACATTTTTAAACTTAGCGAGTATCATTTGTTAGTTTCTGCGAGTATCAGTTGCTAGTTTCCAAGTTATTGCGAGTATGATCTCAGTTTTATGCGAGTTTCATTTTTAGTTTTCGAGTCTTACTTTCTTTTTAGTGTCGAGTTTTATTTGTCTTTTTAGCCGAGCTTGGCTTATTTACCTCATCGTTCTAACGAGTGAGGGTTTATTGCTTTAATTCCTAAACATTACTCCGTCGAAATTTCTTTAAATCTTTTTAGTTTTATTATTACTTAGCTTAATTTCTTTTCACATTAGTTTGAGTTTATTACATTAAATATTTACGTTAAGTCTTTTATCGTATCTTTAGTTTAACTTTTCTTTTCGTTAACTAAAATCAAAACTCCAAAAACATTGTCTTTATTTCTTTCTTCCATCATTTCTTTTACGTATTACTTAACTTTATGTTTTCTTTTCTCGTTCCACTTATTTCTTTTACTCTTGTTCTTTATTTTATTTAAGTTTTAAACAATCTTTCGTAGTATAACTTAAACCAAATCACATCTTTTAAACCAATTCATCTCACATAACTCACGACTCGAGTGACAAGATCAATTTCAACCCTCGTTGGGACAACGATCCGTGGTTCTTGCTTTCACTAGCTAGATTACACCTCACCAAATCAGTATGAAGCCCTAATTGCTGGATTACGCATTGCAACTCGAATGGGTGTACGCAACCTAGAAGCAAATGCGGATTCCCGATTAGTGGCCAATCATGTGTTGGATGAATATGTGGCTAAAGAGGATAACATGGTTCAATACCTCGACAAGACTAAGTCACTAATCCAGGGTTTTGATAGGTTCACCATTAAACAAGTTCCTAGAGGGGAAAACAGAAAAGAGGACGCACTAAGCAAGATCGGATCTACAAGCTTTGCGCACCTGTCAAAACAAGTATTGGTGGATCCTAAAAAACAAATCCATCTCGGAGATGGAGATATCTACGGTGATAGAGGAGCAGGATCCTACGTGGATGACCCCTATCATCGAATTCATAAGCAAGGGCATATTGCCCCATGAGCAGAAAGACGCTCGACGGATACGGCGCTGATAACGCTCAAAATTAACATGTTTTTAATCGCGTTATTGTTTGTTTTACACATGGAAATTGGTCATATTTGTATATATTTGTTACTTAATCGTGGAAAAGTGTGTATTACAAGAAAATGAAGAAAAAGACGTAAAAACGATCAATAAACGAAGATTTATGCATGTATGAAGAATTCCCAACAAATGAAAGTCTCTTGGAGTAGATTCGAGAAGATAAAAGTCATGAAGTTGTCACTCCAAAGACTCAAGAATAAAGTACAAGAAGGAAAACGAGAAAAGAAATTAAGAAAAGAAGCTAAAACGAAGAATTATTGGAAGACTCGTTGTTCCCGACACACCTTCACCATTTTGGCCATAAGTTGAGCATACGAACTCCGTTTGACCTCCCGTTTTCGGCCACGGAAAGCTAAGAGAAAGATCTACAACTTTGATGTTTATGGGTTTCTGCCAAAATGCATCCATCCGATCGGATGGAGAGAAACCTATCGGATGGATCAAAATGTCTCATCCATCTGATCGGCATGGTCCCGTATCCGATCGGATGGATGATTCTGACCTCCCCAAGTTATTTTTAATGCTTATTTAAGTGCCATTAAGCCCCAAGTCCGATCATGTCTCCATAATAACTCCATTTACTGCTATTTTATGACACTTAGTGCCCAAGAAACTTGCTTGGAGGCTAAGGGTGGTTTCTACCAATAAATAGGACCATTTTGGCTTGGTTCTAGGTGTGCAAATCGAGCCTCCACCCTCAAGGATGAATTTCCACCAAAATAAGTGTGCAAATCGAGCCTCCACCCTCAAGGACGAATTTCCACCAAAATAAAGGTACAATTCCAGCCTCCACCTTAAAGGAAGAATTGTCACCGTGTGCATTTCTAGCCTCCACCCTAAAGGAAGACTTGTCACCACCTTATCTTACCCAAAAGACCATAAACCTCTGCCGTTCATGGAGGACGTATCACCAAGTATTGGAGCGATTCTCTAGTTTGGTTAGATATTGTAGTTGATTGGAGGTTTGAAGGTTGCTACAAATATTTTACCCTTGCCTATTGTAATTCATACTTTGGTTAAACTCTTGTTACTTTTAAGATGTTGAATGTTATAACTCATGTTTAGTTCTTTGTGTTTCATGTGATGTGTTTTGATAATAATAATCTCTTAATGCTTGTTTGGTAATTATGATAACTTGTGATAAAGGGATGTTTGGATACAATTAGTGTTTGTTTGGTTTATGATGAAAGACATCATATTTGGTTAAATTGGAACTTGTCTTGTTTATTATTTTGATTAATTATTGTTGAGTCTATAGTCGAAAGAATTCTCAATAGTGGTTGATTTCAATTCATTAGTCGACGAATGGTTTTGATCTTATACTTTGTGACGATTGTATAAGAAACTTAATACATAACATGTGAAAGTTTAATTTGGATTATCGGTCGAAAGACATCTTTTGAATATGTGTTTTCATCATCTTTCAAGTAAATGGTACTTAACAAATTAATGAAATCAAAGTTATGTGTCGAAAGAACTCTTTGTTTGTTTTGGTTTAGGTATAAGGCTCATGACATGACCATTTGATTGAGGCTTATGCATATTTGATTTATAAAACACTAAATTATTATTGGTTATTTTGGCCGAAAGGATTACCTTTGATAATATGTTTTCCAAACTAAACATCCTAATATCTATGTAATCATTTGCCCAAACATGTATGTTCTTTGTGTGAATGTTCTCATATTGCTTTTCTTGGGTTTGATCCGTGACAATCATAACCACCAACTTGTTACTTGCTTACACAAACAAACAACACTTGAGTGCAACCTAGTCTCTTGGGACGACCTCGACTTACCCACCTTTACTACATCGGACGAGTATACTTGCTCGTATGTGCTAAATAAATAATTGGATAAATCGTGTTTATAAATTTTAAAACTTGCACTAATCTAATTAACGCACATGTGCGCAGCAAGCGCAGAGGTTTCGAACTTGTCGGATGTAACTCCTATAATCGCGCCTCATTCTACAACCATGGCTTCGGTGCGTTGACTCTCTTCAGGGCAGATTACGTACTCTGAGAAAATCCATGCGGTTCTGCAGTATGCACTTAGACCACGGTCCGTTGTAACCGAGCCTTGGCGGTCCATGATACTCTGGTCACTATGCATCGCGATGCGCGTGATGTGATAAAGAAATGTAGCGACGCCAAGTGATAGACCCATCCCCGCGCAACCACATACAGAGAGGCTAACACTCTATTAACCTCGCCATGGCATTCTATAAGTGGGTATTTGACATTGCGGCCCCTTCCCGTTGCTAGGCAGGGGGACTGAAATTCCTTATTGTGGCTATAGACACCTTCAAAATGGATTGAGGCAAAGATGTGGGCAGGATTAGCAGGTAATCAGTTAAAAGCGATTTGTTTGGGAGAATATTGTATGCCGCTTTGTTGGGATTTCTAGCTAAGTAGAGATTCTAACTGATGGTTATACTGAGAGCAAGGAATCTGCTGAAGACAAGTTAACTGCTGAAGACGTAGTTACTGCTGAATATATAGATCAGCAGATTTAGTTTCTGCGGATAGTGTTTAGCCGCATATTATGTTGTAGTTAGGAATATGCATGAGGATATTATAGTAGAGGAATAATGCATATTATTTTAGAAGATACGTTTACTTGAGAAACGGATTAGGGTTCATGGTTCCTTGTCTATAAAAGGAACCAAGTTTTATGTTCAACGGTACGTTTTTAGAAACACACAAGTTTTATAATATAAGATCCATAGAGGAATCAACTGTTCTTAGTATTTACTGTTTCATAGTTTGGTATTTTGTTTCCCGCATTGCTAAAATCACAAGGCTTTAGGGATTCTCTATTAGTTAGGCTAGTGATTACATTGGCTATAACTAACGATCTACTTCAGGCTCTTAGAATCTATCAAGGTCTATAATAGTTTCAACAGTGTATCAGAGGGCCTCGGGAGAGTCTCTGTGATGACTTTGAACATCCTCTTTCAACACTCATTCAAACATCATGTCTGGCCCAGTCTGAGAATCATCAACGCTCTGAAGCAACCAATAACACCTCTCAGTGTCTATGACCAACTCAAAACCTTTCAACCAAAGCAATGGTAAACTTCCTTTACTTCAGAGGGATGAATATGATATTTGGGCTATGTTGATACACAAAAACTGGATCAATAATATTGATCACCCCAAACTTTGGAGGGTCATTGAACATGGCAAACAGCTAGTGAGAACTGATACAGACTCAGAAGGAAGACTCTTCCATGTTGAACCATCCATCTGCTGAAGAGGTACTGAACCGTTCAGAGGGAAAGCAAAGTTCACACCCTATTCTTGCTACAGCCATTCTCAAGATCATCTGCCTGATTTTCACTACAATATACAACGATGGCCAAAGATATTTTGGGCAAGCATTAAGGCTAGGTTTGGAGGGGGAATGATGAGTCCAAAAGAATGCGAAAGTCTATGCTGAAGCAGCAGTTTCAGGAGGTTCACATCAAACTGAGAGAGGAAGGCATTCACAAAGGCTATGATAAGTTCGCATAGAGATTTCTGACTCAATTACTCAGGCTGAAAGCTGCCCGATCAAGAAGACTGCAATGCTAAGTTCCTGAGATCCTTACCACATCCATGCTTTGAAGTCAGCATTGCTCTAAAGACAAAGTGGATTGGACAATGATGACCTTTGATGACCTATACAACAAGCTAAGACACTTGAACCAGATGTCAAAGGTGCGTTGTTTCGTCCATCTTCATCTACGCTACTCAGCTTTGTGGGTCTACTTCACATATATTATGCTCCTAGTCCATCTATAGATGACTTTGGCCACCAATCCTTTACCATCTGTCTGCCTCGTTCACATCATCCGCAACTCAGGCAGGAAGTATGTTAGGAGAAATATTCTTCATTCCGTTTGTTGCTGACTGTGAACCATCACAACAACTTTCATATGAAGATTTTGAGCAATTAGATCCTCTGGATATGGAGGAGATGAATCTCAAATGGCCAGATGGCTTATGATCTCTTTGGGTATTAGGCGAATTTGAAAAGAAGTCAGGAAGGAAGTTTGGCTATAATTGGAAGGGAGCCAGCTAGGTTTTGCAAGGGAAAGGTCCAAGTTGCTTCACGTGTGGGTCAGATGGGGCACTTTCAAGGGATGCAAGGATAGGAAAACTACTGAGGAAGTGAGATACTCATCCCTATGCAGCAGCAACAAGGAAGTGACTCCTGGCAAGACTGGTCATCCCACAGCTTTGCTCAGCTATGGATGATCATATTGATTGGAAGCAGCATGAGAGGAGTGAGGAATGCATGATCGAAAGGAATGGCTGGCATGCTGGCTTCAGAAAGTTCAATTGATGCATATGCTTTAATGGGCATATCTCCAGGTACAAAACTGTTTGTTTTGTGTCATGTGAAATATAATGAACTTAAGAGGAATATGATATATTGAACCAAAATATAATGAAATGTTATAAGATCTTATATCATTAAGGAAGGTTTAAAAACTTGTAGATGAGTCAAAAAGTTTGGTTTCAGAAAATCAAGTTGCTATGAGCAAGAATTAATATTTAAATCAGGAATTAGAAAATTGCTCAAAGATAAGGTACTTACACTACAACTTTAAATGTAATAGAAATCAGTAAAAGAAAGAGCTTCAGGAGAAAACTAGGATAAAGAAATTGCTCTACATAACCAATGGTTAGTTTCTGGTAATGATCTAGCAAGTAGATTTGTTATAACTGTCAAACTTGAAATTCTCTGGTTTAGGATTAGGCTTTAAAGAAATATGTAGCGTTTAGAGGCTAGAGATGACAGTTAGAAAAACTACAAAATCAGGAACTAGAACACCATGTGAAGAAGGTGACTTACATGCTGTCCTGGTCCCATTAGAGGAGAAACATATGCCATACTACGGTCTACCTCTGATTTGATGGATCACACATCTACTATACAGAAATCCCACTGACTTACCTGACCCTGTTAACGTATACTGTTGACTCTGTCGTCCTTGCAGTGACCCAGTCTGCTGATCAACGGGTCAACCTGCCTATGAGAGCTGTGATTAAATGACAAGTCTTACCTCCCGAAGAACCTCACCCAAGAACCTCTTCCAATGCTATCACCTCAAGTTACACCTTGCAAGTCTTCAAGAGAAGCTGGGCTGATCGAATCCACTTCAGAAACCAGTTCCTGCTGAAGACTTTGGTCTTTTAATTCTTTGCAAAACAATAATGTTGATTCTGTTTCAAACCAATTTCTTGTCATGTTTCTAAGTTTGTAATGCTATCCAAGTAGGACATCATTTTCTTACATAAATCTTCTAATATAAGAACATGCTTTGTTGTGTGGTAGCAAGTTTCATTTAATAAAGGCTTGTAGCTTTTCATGAGCAAAGATGGGTGCATATGCTAAGAAACCTAGCAGCAGTGGAACACATGTTGGATCATAATACCACCCCATATTCAAAAAGGCAACAACAAGGACCCAAACCACCACCCCAAGAAGTCTAACGACAGCAGATCCCAAACTGCCTGAAATCCATCAGTTTCTCTGATAATCAGTTCGCTGCGACCAGACGCTTACTCGCTTCTTTCAGAAAGAGAAGTTGCAAAAACATTTATAAACCTACTTTCCCCTACTTATAAGAATGTTTATTGGCGCCTGGTTTTTATCATCCGTATGTCTATGGGTTGGGGGAAAGTACGTTGTTATTTAAAATAAAATGTTTTGAACTTTGTGGGTATGTTCACTGGAAACCCTCACGAGACTTCACTCGTCCACTCGGGCCACCGAGGGGTTTAAAAGGCTTGTTGCATACGCTAAATGCAAGCGTGATGCCTACGAAAGTGAGTTTTAGGTTTTTACGCGTTTTTTGTAGTTTAGTTTACTTTTGCAGATTTAATAAGCTCTTGGAGATTGGATTATTGGTGACATTGTACTTGGTGTGTTGATGTTTTGTTGGAAGCGAAATCGATTGATCTCACATGCTTAGCACCTTATCATATGGAGTTCAATCGCGATTTCTACGCCCCGGGAAGTTTCGTTTCTCTTGGACTATCTATTTATTTATTTTTCCTATTTTACATGCTTTGAAGTTTATTTTTCACATTAAAGACAATGTTTAACTTAAGTGTGTGGGAAATTAAAGTAGTGGAAAACGAAACTCAATTTTAAAAATTTTGTATACTTGTTTGCCCTTGTGATCTAGCTGTTTTCACATTTTTAGGATATATATTAGAATAACTGGACAATTGATGAGTGTGCAAATACTCATCATTTCTATCACATTTAGACTGCCAAAACATCTGAAAACACACAGAAATACCTTAAAATACATAAATATCATGAAAATGTGTTTTTATGTGTTTCAGATACAAAAGGATTGAAAACTGATGAAAAACAGTCAAGTTTGCATAATTGGCAGTTTCAGTCCCTGAACTTTCACAAAATGGCAAAACTAGTCCCTGGTATTTCAAAACATGAAAAATATCATCAAAGGTCCTTTTTAATTCACAAGTTGTCAAAAGAAACCCTTTAAAGTCAAAAATCACAAAATGACAACTTTGGTCCCTCAAGTTTGAAAAATGACAAAATAGGCCCCTGAAGTTTCACACTTTGGCAAAATTAGTCCTTGAGGGTTCAAAATGAAAGAAAAGTCAATATTAGTCCATGGGAAGTCAAAATTATTCATTTCTAGTCCCTGGATAAAAGTTTCATCAATTGGCAGAAAAGGTCCCTCAAGTTTCAAAAATGGCAAAAATAGTCCCTGGGTATTCAAAACTTGGATTTTATCACAAAATACCCTTGTACTATTCATAAAATACAATTTGGAACATTTTTGATAACTTTTAGATATTTACATGTTTAGTCCCTCAAAAATCCAAATTTACATAAAAGGTCCCTAAGGTTTTAAAAAATGGAAATTTACAAATTTGGTCTTTGTTTTATTCACATATGGCAAATATGGTCCTTGTGATAATTTTGAAATAACACCAAAACAAGTCCTTGAAATTTGCAAAATTACAATTTTGGTCCTTGTTCTTAAACCTAAACCAAACGGACACCTTTATATATTATAAACCCATAAACCCCCCAAGCCCAACCCTTTCTTTTTTCTTTCTTTTTCTCTGGCCCAGTACCAAGCCCAACCCAAGTTTTAAAAATTATAACACCTCCCTCCCCGTTCCCACCTAGCCCTGCCACCATCACCACCTAGCTTTGCCACCACCTGCTTCCACTCTCCACCCCACTTGCCCATCACCTCAGCCACCCAAAACCATCATTACATCACCCTGGACACGCCACAATAAATGCTAGCTTGCAATTGTTGACCAAACGGTCAAAACAGATTTTCCCGCCAAAAACGAATCAAGGGCTAGGATCAATTTGAGGCCATCCAATGGCTAGGAATGAAGTGGGAAGTGATCAGAGACATGGGGAAACCCTAATTTGAAGCCTATATAAAGAGAAGAAAGAGAAGAGAAGAGCTAGTTCACATTTAGCTTAAATTTATGTCGTTTTTATGTTAATGTACTAAATTCTCTGTAATTTTCATTCCATAGTACTTTGTTAACCTTATTTACTGTTATTCAATATAATTCAGTCTTTTATTTCAGTATTTCTCTTAATTTCAGTATTTAATTTTCATAATGTCCCTTTCAAGAGTGAAAACCTTGAATTGTGGTTGTGTTGTTGTTTTATGGACTGAATAAGCTCATATAAGCTCCTAGAAAGCTTCTAAAAGCTTTTAGAAACCATAAAACTCAGTTTAGGATTAAAAAGCAAAAATACAAAAAAATTCAATAAATTCAGTGAAAAATAAAATTTGTGGGTTCATGATGATTCAAGCTTGGAGCAGGGTGTATTATGGATTGCCCTTGGGTTAGAGACCTTGTGGAAGGTCTATAGGTGTTAAAAAGTGGTCCTTGTTTGAAGAAATTAGCAGGAGAGCAAATTGTAAGCCATTTCCTTAATTTTGGCAAATCTGTGTTCTTGAGCTTTGATCTTTGAATTTATGCTTGAATCTTGTTTATCTGTTGTAGTTTAGTAAGTTTGAAGCATAATATATAGGTCTTGTTTGTTTAAAACCATAGTTGCTTGATTTTCTATTTTCACTGTGAAATTAGTGAAATTGTGTTTTCATGTTCTTGGTGTTCTTAGTTTGATTTTTGTTCTTAAATTGGTTTATCTTAGTTTGACTGATGTGTGAAATCAGTCTTTAGTTAAAGAGGTGTTGATTTGTTTTGAAATTCCATTTTGGAAAATATTGCAGTGTGTTTGTTTTTGCTGTCTTAATTGTGTTCTTGTGGTCTTTTGTTGTTATTTGTAGTTTGTGCATGTTTGTTAAGTGTTATATAGTTCATAATAGTCATTTAGTTTAAGGTCATTTCATAAAAAAGTCAAAATCACTTTCAAATCCACTTTGGTGAATCTGTGTAATATGTAATGTGCTAAATCTTTGATTTTGTGTTACAAAGTTGTTATACTTGCTTGATTTAGTCTTATTACATCTTATTACATCATATTCAGTGCTTAAATCAAGATCAAACTTCATAAAAGTCAAAGTTCTAAGTTTTTACAAAAGTCAAAATTGCATGCCTGCAGTTTTTGAATAAAAAGTAGAATTTTGTCTAGGCTTTGTTATTTAAGTTCTTGATTAGTGCTTTTGGATTTTGAATATTTGGTTGCTTATCTTTCTGTGTGATTTTTGTTGAATTTTTATTTGCTTATCTTAGTGCTTATTTAGACCTTTCTTTTAGCTTAATTTTCAAAATAGTGCCCTGCACCACAGTTTTCTAGCAAGATTCATAAGCTTCTCTAGAGCTTATTACTTGGACTTATTATCTGTTTCTTGGCTTTTTGGAAAGCCAAGCAAGTGAACTTGTTAGTTGAATGCTTATTTTTTAGTTTCTAGCTTATTTAGTAGGGCTGCATAAGCCATTTTGTTTTTGCTTTTTCTGTGAAATTTGTTTAAGTGTGCAGTTAAACACCCTTTTTCTCAAGCTTGTGCAGAGCTTATTTGTGACCTTTAGCTTATGTGTTTTAGCTTTTTGAGAAGCTAAGCAAGCTAACTCAATAAGCCAGTGCTTATTTTGCATTTCCAAAGTTTCTAAATAGGTCTGCTAGTCTTGTTTAGTTTGGTGATTTATCTGTTTTGTTCTAAGTAAAGTGTATACTGAGTGCTTGTGCCAGTTTTCATAAGCTTGCCAAAAGCTCATTAGTGGACCTTAGGGTTTGCTTATTGGCTTATTTTGAAGCTTGCCAGGTGAACTTGAAGTCTCAAGTTTCATTTTGGACCATAGAGCTTATTTGTGGACCCCACAGGGCCTGCAAAGTGCCTCCTTGGACTGTCTCAGCAAACAGTTTTGAGTGAATTTGCTTATTTTGCTTATTTGGCTTATCCAGTGTGCTTTTCTTGTGTTTTTGGCTTATTTCAAGTTCATATAAGTAGTTTGTAGATTATTTCACCTTTGTAATCACCTGTGTGCTTGTTTTTAGCTTATTTCCTTTGAAAAATTTAGTTAAGTGTCAAGTTCATATCTGCTTATTGTCTTAGCTTATTTCCTTGTGCTTTTTCAGTTGTTTCTTGCTTATTTATGTTTGTTTAAGTTGTTTGTATCTTTGTTCAAGCTTTTGGTTCAGTTTTAAAGCTTATTCAAGCTTTTCCATTTTCGAAAATCTAAAAAGCTTAACTGTGTGATTTTTTAAGCTTATTCAGAGCTTATTGATGAGTTTTGTCATAAGTTGTTTTTATTAAAGTTGCTTATTTTTGTCTGTTTAATAAGTTTGTAAAGAAAAAAAAAAAAAAAAAAAAAAATGTTTAGCAAAAAGGGGGTAGGCAGGCTCGAACCTGAGACCTCCCCCTTTTAGAGTGATAGAGGTGTACCTGGATACCAGTTGCCCTAGGGTCTTTTCTTGTTATAACTTTGCACCCTCTTTTATTTAACACCCTTTTTTCCATTTTGCACTAATAAGCTGTTTTAGCTTATTTAACTGCTTATCCGTGTGCTTTTTCTAGTTTTTATATTTTTGTATTTTTTCTGCACCTTTTCTTTATAACATATATTTTTTTCATAATTTTTAGTTTTCATTTACTATTTATAAAAAATCAAAAACAGTTTCATAGGTTTAGGAAAATTAAATAAATTAAATAGTTTTTATATTTAATAATTAACTAGGATAAGTTTTTATAATTTTTCTAAGTTTAATAAGTTTATTAGAATCTGTAAAAATTATATTTGTCATTTTCACTATTCATCTAATTAGTTTTGTAATTTTAGTTAATTAAATAAATAAAAGTTAATAATTATTAATTAATTAATAATAAATATATAAATAGTATAATAAGTATATTTTTAGTTCTAAATTAAGTTTTCAACATTTTTAGACTTTTATAAATTTTCATTTTATTTCTTAACTTATTTTCTTATTTTCTTTGTAATTTATAACTTAATAAATAGTTAATAAGTAGTAATTAATTAATAATAATTATATAAATAGTATAATAATTATATTTTAAGTTCTAAAATAGATTTTTCACATTTTTAGATTTTTCTAAGTTCTTAGTTTATTTTCTAAATCAATTTTCCATTTTATTTTTAGTTTAATAAATTAATAATAAGTAATAAATAGTTAATAATTAATAAGTAGTAATTAAATAGTAATATAAATAGTTTTAATTTTCCAAATTTTATTTTAAGTTATTGTAGATTTTTAGAAATTAAATTTGCAAGTTTTTAGGATAATCTCTTATTATTTGTAATTTTAATTTGTTTTAGTAATTATAAATAGTTTTTAAGTAATAATAATTATATAAATAATTAGATAAATAAGTTTTTAAGTTTTTAATTACTTTTTAAGTTATTTTACATTTTTATAATTTCATTTTTTATTTCCTAAGTTATTTTCTAATTTTTAGATAATCTGTTTTTGTTTTAATAATCATAATTAGTTTTTACTTTTTATTTTTTTATTAATCATCATTTTTAAATATAGTTTTCTATTTTCATTTTTTTTAAATTGCATTTAAGCCGCTAAGGCATGCAAATTCTTCTTTAGGTAAAATTGTCGTTGTTGATTTGTAAGTTTTCCTTAATTACATAATCACACGTTTTAATTATAGTTTTATATTTTTATTTTATTTAATTTGCATTTAAGTCGCTGTAATTTATAGATTTTCACTTTAGTTAAAGTGATCGATTTTGTTCATAAACACCCCTTTTTCTATTCAACATATTTTGATCTCGAATTCGTTTTATTCAGGATATCACAACTCTTTGGGACTTAACGACCCGGGGAAACACTAAACTCTCCAGGACTTCATTGTGTTGGACTTAGACTTCCAGGTTATCTTTGTTACGGTTGGCCATTCACAAGTGGCCAGCTTGTGTGACAATTACCTGTTGGTTGAGGCTCAATCAAATTTTGGCGCCGCTGCCGGGGAGCTGTGCTAAGTACTACGAGTTTTTGAAACATCAATTTGTTGAATATCTATCCATAGTATATATCCCTTATATAAATATCATATTTTTCTTCCATAAACAATATAAAATACAAAAATATTTTCTTTTTCTTTTTAATATATATATAAGAAAAAGGAATACTTGTCACCAAGTATTTCACCAAAAATATAATAGTAATATACATCCTCGGTTTTCCGTGTAAGGAGGGCTGTTGTAAACCATAATAAATTCACAACCAAAGAATATAACTTACCTTTGTATCTATTTGAGTGGTATACCTTTTTCAAAGAAGCCACTCATTTGTGATTATTAGGTTAAGTTTCTGTGAAACTTGGATTTATTTCAAGAAAATTTTTAAAACCAAAAATATTCTTCCCAACCTTTTCTGAGTTTCCTTCACTTCAAGGATTCTTAGACTCGTCTTAGTGCATGCGCACTCGTTCTTCTAGGTCATCAAGCCCTTTCCGTGAGCTTGCAAACATACCTCGGAGATATCGTAGACGTTCTGCTCCATCAGTCGTACCCGAGATACGTACTGAACCCAAAACCCCTGTCATCATGACAGAAGACCGCCCTATGAATGAGCTTCTCCAGGAACCCATTGAGGGTTATGGAGATGCCATTATTGTTCCAGCCATCGTGGCTGACACTTTTGAGCTCAAAACCGGGTTACTGAATCTTGTAACCCAAAGCCAGTTCTATGGTTTTGAGAGGGACGATCCTCATGCTCATATTCGATGGTTTAATAAGATCGCATCTAC
>LBNU01039178.1:23396-42011 GCA_014162995.1 Artemisia annua
TGTAGGGCTTCTAGAGAATGTGAAAGGCTTAATGAACTATATGAAAACCAAAGAACAGAGTTGTTTGCTGCTAATTATAATGTGTCAAATCTTAAGAGAGGCATATCTGTTTTAGAAAAACAACTAGAGCATTATAGAGAAAATGAATCAAAATTTAATGATGATATGGTTGTTCTTAGGAGAGACTTAGATCATAAGATTGCAGTGAATGAGGCATTGAGAGAGGAGGTTGAAAGACTTAAAAAGATAACTGAGAATGTCAACTTTATCTGTTGATACCTTATATTATCAATCTAAGTCGATAGATAAAATTTGGGATGCACAGATTACTAGTAAAGCTAAGTCTGGTTTAGGATACAATTCTGTTCCTACACCACTAAGAGGTGTTCCAGCACCTCCAGGTATAGATTTAGCACATACAGGCCTAGAAGAGTTTCAAGAACCTAGTCTTGTATATGGCCCTCCCAAATTTGTTAAAAGTGTAGAAGAGGTTAAGCATGAATCTGATGTTTTTGAAAGTGCTAGTGACTCATCTATAGTAGATGAGAATGTTAAAAAGAATGTAGAGACTTCCATCCCACAAGTTGTAAATACCATTACAGAAGAGCCTAGGAAACAAGTTAATCAACCTAGACAAACTGTAAGGTATGCAGAGATGTATAGAAACAAGTCATCAACTCCTAGGGGTAACCAGAGGAGTTGGAATCATGTAAAATCTCAGCAACTAGGTAGTGATTTTGTGATGAACAACAAGGCATGTTATATATGTGGTAGTTTTGATCATTTACATGCTAAGTGTGGATATCATGTTGGGAGAAGGGAAGTTTATGGGAAAAATAGGGTAAACTCAAACAAGTTTCAAAACAAAACTCACCCTAACACACACATCAACATGATCCCAAGAGCAGTCTATTTAGAAGTGGGCTTAAAACTTTTGCCACTGCTAAAACTGTTAACACTGCTCTTCCTAATTCACCTGTTTCAAGTGCAAATACTAAAACCAATTTTGTTAAATCTGCACAAACAGAAAAAAGGACTTTTTACAACAAAAGGGTTAAACATAACCAACAGTGGGTACCAAAATCTAAACCAGCAGTTACCACTGCTCATTCAAAAATTCCCACTGCCAGAGTTGTAAATAAGAATAAGGGAAACATGGGAAATGTTGTGAAGGCCTCAGCACATTGGGAATGGAAACCTAAAGGAATTAGCTCATCAACCAATCCCAATGGTGTATCAATGACCTTTGATAGATTTAACTATATTGATGCACGAGGCAGATCCAAGTCAATTATGGCTTGGGTCTCCAAAAGAAACTAACTTCTCTATTTTATGTGCAGAAACATCCAAGGGCAAAAAGATCAGATCAAGGGATTTCAGACAGTGGATGTTCAAGGCACATGACTGGCAACTTGTCCTTTCTATCTAACTTTGAATATTTTGATGGACAAAATGTCAGCTTTGGAGGAGTAGTTAATGGTAAAGTTACTGGTAAAGGTGTTATTAAAACTGGTAACTTGGATTTTGAACCTGTGTACTATGTAAAAGAGCTTAAGTATAACCTTTTTAGTGTGTCACAGATGTGTGACAAACAAAGCAATGTTCTTTTTACTGAAGATATGTGTTTTATTCTCTCTAAGGATTTCAAGATGCCTGATGAAAGTCAGATCCTTCTTAAAATTCCTATAAAAGGCAACTTATATAGCTTTGATATGAATAACATTGTTGCTAAAAATGATTATGCTTGCTTGCTTGCAAAGGCCACAGTGGATGAATCCATGCTATGGCATAGAAGACTTGGTCATATTAACTTTAAAACCATTAATAAGATTGTTAAAGATGGTTTGGTAAGAGGCTTGCCTCAGAAAAGATTTGAAAATGATCAAACCTGTGTTGCTTGTCTTAAAGGGAAACAACACAGAGCTTCTTGCAGGTCTAAGTTGGTTAACTCTATTGCTCACCCACTTCAAATGTTACATATGGACTTGTTTGGTCCTACATCTGTGAGCAGCATAAATCTTAAGAAATATTGTCTTGTTGTGACTGATGATTTTAGTAGGTTCACATGGGTTTTCTTTCTTAGAACTAAGGATGAAACTACTGGCATTCTTAAGATCTTTATAACAGAAGTAGAAAATCAAAATGATATGAAAGTTAAAATCATTAGGTGTGACAATGGGACAGAGTTTAAGAATAGAGTTATGGATGATTTTTGCAGAGAAAAGGGTATTAAAAGAGAATTTAGTGTAGCTAGAACTCCTCAACAAAATGGTGTTGCTGAGAGGAGAAATAGGACACTAATAGAGGCTGCTAGAACCATGTTGGCAGATTCAAAATTGCCAATTACATTTTGGGCTGAAGCAGTTAACACTGCTTGTTATGTGCAAAACAGGGTTTTAGTAGTCAAAACAAAGAACAAGACACCTTATGAGTTATTTAGAGGTAGACCACCTATTCTAGATTTCATGAGACCATTTGGATGTCATGTTACTATTCTCAATACCATAGATCATCTGGGTAAATTTGAAGAGAAATCTGATGAAGGGTATTTTGTTGGGTATTCCATGGTTAGCAAAGCTTTTAGAGTATTCAACTTAAGAACCCAAAATATTGAAGAGAATATGCATGTTGAGTTCCTAGAAAACAAAGTGAATCAAAAGGGAACTGGTCCAGAAAGGCTGTTTGATCTTGATACTCTAACCCATACTATGAATTATGTGCCTATTTCTACAGGTACATCTATTTATGATTTTGCAGGTTCAGAAGAGTTTGTTGATGATGATGAACCAAGCAAGGATCAAGAGGAGGATCAAGATGAATTCATTCTGCCAATTTGGGACTATGCAGATTACAATGATGTTCCAAAGACTGGAGATGCTCAGGATTCTAGTAGAGAAGGTGATGGCAACAAAAGCACTGTAAATCCTGAAAGCAGTGGAAATACAGATTCAACTGCTACACCAAAAGATTCCACTGCAACATCAGAAGTGGAAGATACAACTCCAGTTACACAGGAAGCTCAAGCCAATGATGTTGAAATCTCAAATATGCCAACTGAGATTACAGTTCCTCAAACTCCCCATACTTCAATACATAAATCACATCCTCTTGAGAATGTGATAGGAGATATTCAATCTGGAGTTAAGACAAGAAGGCAATCTACATTGCCTGATATTCATGGTTTTATCACTGAAATCTATGAATCTAAAGATCATGAATAAAAGAATGAATGTCTCTTTATGTGTTTTCTGTCACAAATGGAACCAAAGAAAGTATTCAAGGCTCTTGAAGATGAAAGTTGGGTGGAGGCAATGCAATAAGAATTGCTCCAGTTCAAGATTCAAAAGGTTTGGATACTATGTGATTTACCTTCTGGCAAGAAAGTAATAGGTACAAAATGGGTGTTCAGAAACAAAAAAGATGAAAGAGGAATTGTTATAAGAAACAAGGCTAGGCTTGTGGCTCAAGGATACACTCAGGAGGAGGGTATTGACTATGAAGAAGTGTTTGCCCCAGTTGCAAGAATTGAAGCAATTAGGCTATTTCTGGCCTATGCATCCTTTATGGGCTTTAAAGTCTATCAAATGGATGTAAAAAGTGCTTTTCTATATGGGCAAATTGATGAGGAGGTATATGTTTCACAACCTCCAGGCTTTGAAGACCCTGATTATCTAGACAAAGTATACAGGGTGGTTAAAGCATTATATGGCTTGCATCAGGCTCCAAGAAAATGGTATGAGACCTTAACAACTTATCTTATAGATAATGGGTTTCATAGAGGGAGAGTGGATCAAACTTTGTTCATCAAGAAAGACAAGAATGATATCTTGCTGGTTCAAGTTTATGTTGATGATATCATTTTTTGATCTACAAAGCCAGAGATGTGCAAAGAATTTGAGAAGCTTATGAAGGAAGAATTCAAGATGAGTTCTATGGGTGAACTCACATTCTTTTTGGGACTTTAAGTACAGCAAAGGCCAGACGGAATATTCATCAATCAAGATAAATATGTGGATGAGATATTAAGGAAGTTCAAATTCTCTGATGCAAAGTCAAGTAGCACCCCTGCAGACAAGACTACACATCAAGTTTTGAAGGAAAATAGTGGTGAAGCAGTTGATGTGCACATGTACAGATCAATGATGGGCTCTTTGATGTTTCTTACATCATCTAGGCCAGATATTATGTTTGTAGTGTGTGCTTGTGCAAGGTTTCAGGTCACTCCCAAAGTTTCACACTTGACTGCTGTGAAGAAGATTTTCAAATATCTTGAAGCTTTTCCTAATCTGGGATTATGGTATCCTAGAGAATCTCCTTTAGAATTGGTTACTTACTCAGATAGTGACTATGCTGGAGCAAGCTTGGATAGAAAATCTACTACAGGTGGATGCCAATTTCTTGGTAATAGATTCGTGTCATGGCAGTGCAAGAAACAAACAATGGTGGCTAATTCATCAACTGAGGCAGAGTATGTGGCTGCTGCAAGTTGCTATGCTCAGGTTCTATGGCTTCAAAATCAACTTTTGGACTATGGGTACAATTTCATGAATACCATCATTTACATTGACAATATTAGTACCATATGCATAATTAAGAATCCAGTTCAACACACAAAGACTAAACATATTGAAATTAGACATCATTTTATAAGAGATTGTTATGAGAAAGGGCTAATTCAGGTTGTCAAAATCCATATTGATGATAACTATGCTGATTTATTAACAAAAGGTCTTGATGTGGGTAGATTTCAGTACTTGGTAACAGGTATTGGAATGCTTAATCCATAAAATCTTTTTATGTCTAATGGTCTTTGGTGTTGAGGGGAGGTTTTGGTACTCAAATTGTTGTTTGTATAAGTTTGTATATGTTTGCTTGTATTTTGTTTGTCCACTAACTTTTATGCAGAAAACAAAGATAACAGTGGAAACAAAAAGGCAAGCAGTGGTAATTGGTGCTCTCACAGTGGAAAAAGCAAACAAGAAGAAACTTTATTTATTCAACTAAAGAGTTTCATTACAAGAAAGGAGAGTACAAAACAACCATCATCAAAACACAAAACACAAAACCTAAAACATCTACACCCCTACACCCTACCCAAGCTACTCTGCAGGCTTCTTTCCCTTGCCCTTGTAGTTGTGCTTGTTCTTCTGTGCACTCTTTCTTTTGTTCTCAAAAGTAGACTGCAACCTAGGACAAGCAAGCCCAAGTACTTGTGAAGGAGGCCTTGGTAGTCTTGCAGGCCTCTCTGGGATGGAGATTTGGCTCATGTTGGAGAGAGCTACTCCCAAAGCTTTGGTAAGAGCCCTTGGCAACTCCTTTGACAAGGAGTAGGACTCATCATCATCTGAATCATCAGATGAACTGGAGTAGAACTCCAGAGATGGTGCAGGTGCAGGAGTAGGTGTTGGTGCAGAAGGAGGATGAGCAGCAGGTGTTGGCTTGGCAACAGGCTTAGTAGCAGCCTTCTTTGGTGGCTTCCTAGATGAAGAGGCTGTAGCACAGGGTGGAAAGTACCTTGTCCACCCTGATGACTCTGAAGAAGACTCAGAGGTCATCAATACCTCTGTGTCTTAATCAGAGGAGAGGTCAGTGATGATAGGGAGCTTGCTCATGATTGATTTAAGGGTTTTGTGGAAGTTATAATTTGTTTTGGTGAAGATAATGGAGAGCCGAGCCCCTTTATATAGGCAAAGTCAACTAAAAGGTCTCATTAATTGATATATTTACTTTCACCTATTTGGATAGGTTGGAAAGTAAATAAAGATATTATCGAGTTGACTTTTAGAAGATATTTGTGAATAGTAGCTTGGTTAAAAGTAACTTTGGTTAAAACTAAGTTTGGTTATAAATGTTCTATGTATTATGCTAACACTTGCAGGTAAATAACCAAAATTTTGCTGGGAGGTGATCATAAAAGGTGTATAACTGAGATACACAACAAATGGTTATTGATTCATCATGTCTAACACACATAAGAATCAACTAGTCCAGAGCAAACGGCTACTGGTAAAGACTTAACAAATCCGTTTATGGTTGATAGTTTACCAAAAACTATATGGTTATCAACTTACCATATTCTTTATGATTAAGAGTTGGCTAGTCCATAGCAAACGGCTCATGGTAAAGACATATCAAATCCGTTGATAGCTGGTAGTTTGCTAAAAACTACAATGAGAGCAGTCCAATTTTCATATGTTTATCTTACCACTGCTCTTGAAAATTTTTGCCAAAAATTTCCACTGCTAGTTCACAGTTTCCACTGCCAGTGTTATTTTTACCACTGTTGAACTAGCCGTTACAACTGTTGTGTCAGTAACAAACTTTTTACTAGCCACTGAGAGTAACTGCTTTCCATATTAATAGGGTAAAATTTTTAGAAGATNAATGAGAGCAGTCCAATTTTCATATGTTTATCTTACCACTGCTCTTGAAAATTTTTGCCAAAAATTTCCACTGCTAGTTCACAGTTTCCACTGCCAGTGTTATTTTTACCACTGTTGAACTAGCCGTTACAACTGTTGTGTCAGTAACAAACTTTTTACTAGCCACTGAGAGTAACTGCTTTCCATATTAATAGGGTAAAATTTTTAGAAGATTATCTACTTTCCTAATTACAGTTTATTCTTTTAAGATAAATCTTTTCTTTAGATAATCTTTCTTGCGCATAACTCTCAAACCCTAGCAGTTTATATACTCTTCTCTCAATTGGCGAGTTCTTTATACAATTCATACTAATACAACTGCTTTTTCATAAAAAGATACTATGGCTTCGATCACCTTTGCAGATGAGCACAACCAAGTGGCTAATTTGGAAAAGTCAAACGACAAGAGTGGTCCTCTGTTTCATCAGATTTTGGATTTTCTAAACACTACTCATGTGAGGTATGCTTTACTTCTTAATCCCACAATCTATATCTCTCAAATCAAACAGTTTTGGAACTCTGTTGAGTCCATAACCATTGAAAATGGAGATACACATGAATCTGTGGATGCTCTTAGAGCCACAGTGGATGGGGTAACTATTGATGTTACTGAGTCATCTTTGAGGAGAGTTCTCCAATTAGATGATCTCAATGGTCTCATCACATTACCCATGCCAGAAATTTGGGAAAATCTTTCCTCCATGGGGTATAATACCACTGATAAAAAAGCTACTTTCAAAAAGAGTGGTTTTTGTCCCCGGTGGAGATTTTTAATTCATACTTTGTTACATTGCCTTAGTCCTAAGAAAACATCATATGAACAATTTAGTTCACCAATGGCTTACCTTTTGGTTTGTTTAGCCACAGATAGGATTTTTAATTGGTCAAAATATATTTTTACAAGTATGCAAGGCAATGTAAACAGTTCAACAAAGTTTTCGATGTACCCAAGGTTTGTGCAAGCAGGCTAACTGAATTTCCACTGCAACCCCATAAAAGAGTTTACAAAATCCGTTACCTTAAGCCCAAAGTTTTTCAAAATATGGATAAGGTTGGTAATTGGGTTTATAGGCCACTTTTTCCTCAAATACTTGCTAGAATTGGTCAGGTACAGGGTGAAGATGCAACAATCCCAGTTGTATCTCAAAACACACCCACACTAACAGTTCCACAAGTAGACTACACTCTACCAGTTACTCACACCTATGAGAGGAGGCAAAAACAGCCAACTCCCCTCATCAAAACACAGCATGTCCCTGATCCTCTTGGTTTGGGAACAAGCAGTGGTGGTTCCAGGCTTCTACCTAGTCCTACTAGGGAGGAGACTGAACCTTTGCCCTATGATTCACCTCTCCCAACAGGTAATACAGTTGGAAGTGTTGAGGGCAGTGAGCAACCTATGGAATTGATGGAATTATGTACCAAGTAACTAAGCAGGTTGAATCTTTGGAGAAAGAATTGACACAAGTAAAGGAGCAACATGCCAAGGATGTTACTACATTGAAACAAGAGATTCAATCACTGAAGGATGAAGTACAGGGGTTTAAGCAACAGAGGAGGACTGCAAAGATGGTGATTTCTTCTTCATCCTCACCCAATGATGACTTCTTTGATGATTTGGGTTATTCTCCCAAACAGGGGAGGAAAACAGATGCTGAGACTAAGGGGAGGAGAATTGATTTCAGGGAAGAAGAAGATATAGATGCAGATATAGATGCTGATTTTGGGATTGAAGATTTGGCATTTGAGCCAATGGGTGATATTCAACAGCAACAAATAGATACAGATCAACCAGAACCAACAGATGTCACTGCTGCAAATGTTACCACTGCAGACCCAATTTCCACTGAAGTTCATGTTACCACTGCAGAGCAAATGGTTCCCACTGCTGGTCAGACCATTACCACTGCAGAGGAAGAAATTGAGAAGATAAGAAAAGAAAAGGGTAAAGCAGTTATGCAGAGTGAAGAGCAACCAATAAGAAAGGTTAAGAAGAGAGTACAAGCTCAGGTTGATTATGATGCTGAAGTTGCTAGAAAGTTCGGAGAAGATGAAGTTGCAAACAAGAAAAGATTGGATGAAATTGAGATTGCAGACTTCATGATGGCTCAAAGGCTGGATAGAGTGGAAAACATTGCTCCTATGGATGTAAATCCAATTTCCACTGTTCAACCTACAATTCTGAGAGAGAAGACTCCAGAATTCACATATGTACCTACAGAAGAAGAAATTAACTTTTTGATTGCTAATGATCCAGTAATCAAGAAGAAAGCAATTGACCTTGTTGCAGATAAATCTTTAACTGAAGATCAAAGATCAGCTCAGTTAAGAGATTTTATTGAGATGAAGAATAGACAAGCACTTCAAGATGCAATTAGTTCAGTCAGAAAGGGTCAAAAGAAACCAAGGCAACCAACCAAGGCTCAAGTTATCTCTACTATGAAGACTTATTGTTGCAGTGTTGGTGGCTAGAAAATGAATCAGTTCAGAGGAATGACCCATGATCAGATTGAAGGTATCTACTACAGAGTTAAAAGGCAAGATCTTGATTTTATTCCCATGAACTCTGAAGAAGAAGAAAGAAGATTTCCTAGCCTGAAGAGAAAGAGTAAAGATAATGAACCTCAGACTCAAAAGAAAACAAGATTTGTTGAACAAAAGGTTCTGTCTGAGAAATTTACAGAAGATCAGCTGACTGGAATGATTTTAATTGAAGAAGAAGACTTCTATCCTGACCCACTGCAAGTCAGACATCCAATAGTAGATTGAGAAGTGTACACTGCTAGCAACTTTGCTCCAACATGGAAGATTACAAGGCTAGGTGGTGAAACTTCATCATTTATGCAGTTTGAAGAACTCATCAAAGCATGTGACAGAGATGACCTTGACACATTGTGGAGATTGGTTCAAGAAAGATTTGATGCTGACAAGCTTAAAGATATTAAGAAGATGCAGTTATGGGTAGATCTAAGAAGGCTCTATGAACCAGATGCAAATGATGATTTCTGGAAGTTTGAATCCTCAGTTCCAAGTACAACATGGACTTATTATGATTCTTGTGAAGTTCATAAAGTTTCTACAAAGGCTGGAGTGGATGTATTTATGTTTGCTGAGAAAGAATACCCACTCAGAGTTCAAACTCTCACAGTGATGCTATCTACAAGGATAAGAGCCCATGAAGATACTTTAAAGGTAAGAGCATTGATACACAGGATTCAAGATCAGTTTTCAAGAGCTCTTCAAGCATTAAGAAGGAAGTGAAGTGTTTGGAAGAATTCCCCAAATCCTAAAAGATGATGCATATTGAAGAAACTTATTGATTTGCAGAGAAATCATAAGTTTAAAATAAATATTAGTTTTAAACTTTCATCTATTAAAATATCTTTTTACTATGTACGTTAAATATAAATAAGAACTCATGTCATCTTATTTAAAAGTTTAATCTATACGTACACTGTTGGGAATAAAGTTACCACTGATAGGCTATGGAAGACACTGCTGAAGAATGCACTAGCAGTGGAAACACATTACCACTGCTAGTACATATTGTTACCACTGCCATTAGGATAACTTATGTATTCGTGTAAATAAGTATAGAAAAGATTGTGTGTATATTCTATTTAGATAATATTATACTTATCTTGTAAAGGACTCCTTGTGCTATAAAAGGAGGTTCTAGGTCATTGTTCTAGGTACGTATAACCCTAGAGAGCTTCAAGGTGTAACCCTAGTGATAAGCAAGATCACTCGTATTATTATCAATAATATTGAAGCTTTGTGTTAAACTTATATACAACTGTTCTCACTCACAATACATCATACAATCCATCTTCTAAGTATTACTAAGTAAATTCCGCGTGCTTAATAATATTACTCAAAGTATCTCTAACACAAGGTGTGTGTTTAGATCCATCATACACAGATTTGAATATTAAATACAGTTAAATTATTATTAACGGTAATATAAATATCAAATAGTAAGTACGAGTATATGAAAATAAATATACGTGATTGTACTTATAACGACTCACGTAATTATTATTTATTATTTAAAGTTTATATACGGATTTTTAAAAAACTTCATCAACGCTCATTATGTGCTACTAAACTCGCACATTTTGTACAACATGATATTAATAGTTAAAGTTAAACAACAACATCAACCTCAACATTAACATCTATGTCAGCTAAACAAAGTTAAATCTTTCATCCAGTAAATTTTACAAAATATTAATTGATATTAATATATAATGAAAAACACATGCATACTTATTACTTGTACTTATATCATAATTTTCACGGGTAAATTCTTATATATCCATATATTAAACAAAAATTTTAAAATAAATTTGATTTATGTGTAATCTCATGTGATCAAAGAACCTTTGACCCAATAACATTATATGAAGACACGCTCAAGAATCCAATACAAGGTCGATGCCACGGTTATATTTACAATTTCTGCTAACAATTTTTCTTACTTTCGCACATGTTCATGCTCTAACTTTTTAAAATATACATAAGATTTTCTGTTTTTAAACGATAATACTATATAATAAATTTTTCTGGAAAAACCCCGTGCGTGCACGGGTATTATAACATAATAGTAATAATCGCATTTCATGTTTGAGTTAAAAACTCGACTATATAACATGAGATCCGTTCAACAAGACTGAAATAACTTAACATACGAGAGATATAAATCAGCAATTACCCATTAGCAGTCTTCTTCAACTCCCAGCCAGCCAGATCGGCTGCTTCTTTTAAAGCCTGTCTCCATTTCCCAGCAACTTCTTTATTTTCATGTTTTTCATAGCAATTACCCATTAGCAGTCTTCTTCAACTCCCAGCCAGCCAGATCGGCTGCTTCTTTTAAAGCCTGTCTCCATTTCCCAGCAACTTCTTTATTTTCATGTTTTTCAAAAGCTTTTTCAACCGCCCCACTTTGCTTGCGGATTTCCGTGGGCTCCACGTCATAAAAGATTGGGTAAGCAGTCTGCTCACTCGCCTTCTGGCACTCCATAATCTTGACAAGCTCATCTAAACACCAAGATGAACCAGCATAGTCCTTAGAGAACACAACGATGAAGAATCTTGAGTCTTCAATGGATTCCATGAGCTGGGTGTGGATCGTTTCCCCTTTTTCAATTTTTTCATCATCTTTGTAAGTTTGAATCCCATTTTGCTCAAGAGCTTTATAAAGATGGCCAACAAAGTTGTTACGAGTGTCTTTGCCTCTGAAACTTAAAAAAACATCATACTTGAAGCTCTTTTGAACGGATGAAGCTGAAGTAGTTGCCATTGAACTTACGATCTGGGAAATTTTATTTGCAGTAATTGCAAAGAAGCAACTGGATGGATGAGATAAATAACCTTTTTGTAGAGCAATTATTAAGTCAACTGTGTTTGTTTGGGTGGATATATATTAAAAGCCCATGATTTGGTCAAATAACAAAAGTTGCATTCACGANGTTTGAGTTAAAACTCGACTATATAACATGAGATCCGTTCAACAAGACTCAAATAACTTAACATACGAGAGATATAAATCAGCAATTACCCATTAGCAGTCTTCTTCAACTCCCAGCCAGCCAGATCGGCTGCTTCTTTTAAAGCCTGTCTCCATTTCCCAGCAACTTCTTTATTTTCATGTTTTTCAAAAGCTTTTTCAACCGCCCCACTTTGCTTGCGGATTTCCGTGGGCTCCACGTCATAAAAGATTGGGTAAGCAGTCTGCTCACTCGCCTTCTGGCACTCCATAATCTTGACAAGCTCATCTAAACACCAAGATGAACCAGCATAGTCCTTAGAGAACACAACGATGAAGAATCTTGAGTCTTCAATGGATTCCATGAGCTGGGTGTGGATCGTTTCCCCTTTTTCAATTTTTTCATCATCTTTGTAAGTTTGAATCCCATTTTGCTCAAGAGCTTTATAAAGATGGCCAACAAAGTTGTTACGAGTGTCTTTGCCTCTGAAACTTAAAAAAACATCATACTTGAAGCTCTTTTGAACGGATGAAGCTGAAGTAGTTGCCATTGAACTTACGATCTGGGAAATTTTATTTGCAGTAATTGCAAAGAAGCAACTGGATGGATGAGATAAATAACCTTTTTGTAGAGCAATTATTAAGTCAACTGTGTTTGTTTGGGTGGATATATATTAAAAGCCCATGATTTGGTCAAATAACAAAAGTTGCATTCACGATCATGTAGAGAAAAGTCAACTGTGTTTCTCGTATTCAATTATTCTGATTTCGTGCAAGCATGTTAATTTATGAAACTCAATTGTTTTCTTTTGTTATTCTTACAAAGAATGATTTTTATTTGTAGAGAAAAGTTAATTACCATATGTCAGATTTAATTTTATGATCATTTCACTATTTTTCATAATGCCTTTTTGAAGAATCATACGTGAAAAAAAAACTTTCCTTTTTGCAAAATACATTTTTGATCAAGGTGCATATGATTACTTCTTTTAACATTGTTTGATGTTCTAAACTTGCCTTTTCGCAAAACAACCTAATCAGTTGTCGCAAAAAAAAAAAAACTTGCCTTTTTGCCGAAGTTGATCAAGAAATATTGTCTATAATCGTGAGTAATGAAAGTAGATTTGGTAAAACCAGATACTAAACAAGTTTTAAGGGCTTTACATGTAATTTCCAACAATTTACTAACCGGCAAACACGCAAAACTTTGTTTTCTGACGGGTCATTTTTTTGACCCGGTTTCAACCCATAAAAGATCCGAATCTGTTAATAAAAGTATAAAACCAATCTCTATTATCTTATAAATCGATATGAAATGTAACATATATGTTCAATCATGGAACTCTTACGAACATTTAATAATATACTATTAAAAAAAAACATTAATTGCCCCTAAACTATTGGTTAGTTTGTGTTGATACAAAATTACATGGACACCCCATAAACCATAGGTTGGCTAGTATTAGTACAAAAAATACATAAAACAGTGTTTTGAAACCCGTAAGGAAGTTCAGGACACAATATTAGAAGTGGTTTATAATGATTAGTATAAGAGGAAGAAACTGCACTGTGATAAGCTCTTGATTATTGATTCATGAGAATATATATTACTCCATACCTCTTGTAATGCGATCAAGTTTTTCTTCTCAAGATTTCATATAACAAATGCCACTTATAAAAAAAAATGATGGGTATTACTCACTCATTGTGCCCTTGTCAACTACTAAACCATCTGTAACTAATAATATGAGATTAAAGGAGTATCAAATTAATAAGCAAATACGTGCTACATAAAAGCAATAAATAATACAGTATTAAATACAGCATACAAAGGAGATGGTAAACACATCGTATTTGCAGATTCCTTCCACATTTGCTGTTTAACTGCTAAATAAATAAGATCGAACAGATTTATCATTAGAGTTTTTAGGGAAAAGAAGCATACCTTTTTCTCTGTACGCGAGAATAAAAAAAATTAGGGTTTATAGGGGAAAGAAGCGTACATTTTTTCTATACGTATTAGTAGGTTATATTATGGAACTATATTTAGGAAAAGATATGTATAAAATTGACAATAATTGGTTGCATTGATTTATAGATTTAGTTTTGCAAAATATAATCAAAAAATGTGTTGGTCTAGTGGTTATCATGTTTGTTAATGCTAAAAACAACCCAAGTTCGATCCCCTCCAATGTCATTTTTTAACTAATAAAATCCGAATTTTAATATGTTGAAAATACGCTTAGGTAAAATCCGAATTTTAAAATGTTACGACATGGATACGAAATTAATTAGAAAAATAGAAAATTAATTGAAAAAATTGTTTATATGGACAAAATGTGATGACATGGCTAATAATGAATTAATGGGCAATGAGATGGCATTACGCGGCATTATCTACGTGGAACGCCTCCTTTAACCATTGGCATAAAAAACAAACACAATAACAACAAACCTCATATCTTACTGTCATAAACAATCGATCTAAGAACACCATTAGCTCTTCTAGCTACAAAATATTCCAGAGGATGAAAAAAAAAATCACAAACCTTGTGCAAAATAAACTTTATCACCGGTCTCCAGTTGTTATTGTCATTCTCTTTGAGAGACAACCAAAAACTAACTGCAAATAACTATCAATAACCAAAACCACCAAACAGAACTAGCTGAAACCACCAAGAGATGGTGGTGAAGCAGTCTATGGTTTTTTCAAAAAGAGAGCGGCGCTGATGTGTTTTTTAGGTTAGATAGAGGAAAGACCATGAGGATTATATATAGCCAATGACAAATCAACTATACGTTTTAAGTCAACTACACATGCTCCGTTCTCAACCGTGTTTTATCAATTTACTTTGATACAAATTATTCTTTGGAAAGTGTTGCCATTCATACAATTGGTTTCAATACTTTCCCTAGTTCATCACCTGCCTACCTTTTAATGTTTACGTAACTATGTATTCACTTTAAAAAAAAGGTCGCACCCTTGCCATGTATGCAATATTCGGTTTCAATATTCAATATTTCATTTCCTTTAAAAAGAAAGTCTACAACCGTGTAAGTCTGTGATGTTTCAACGATTTCAAAACAATGGTTTCAACAATTTCCTTTATTAGTGGGTTTCAACATTTCAACAATATTGACTTTTCACTTTTTCAAGTTTGACCATAAACTCTTTATAGATAGTTAAGAACTTAAGATTAACACTTTTTAGAGGATCGCGACTAATTATATCTTAGCTACGTTTATAATTTTATATGGTTTTTTATATGGTTAATCATAACCAGTTTTTCAAACCCAATAAAATACATTCTTATTTCATAAATATTAAAGAAGAGTCGACCAGCGCATAAAGTATCTGACAAAGTTAAAATAGTTGAATTCCCTCGTGCATGGCCAAATGGTCCGTGTGTTTTTTTGTTTGTTACGAACGATAGTGATGAAATTATAGTGTAACCCGCGGAAGGCCCCCTTGATGTTGCGACTGTTCCATAGATTGCATTAATCTCTTGGTTCCAATCCAATGTTATCTGAACAGCATCCATAAACAATAGTTACTAATAGTAAATCTAACAATAAATCCTACCAAAGCTGTTTAGTTAAAAGTTTATAACTTAAAGTGTTAAGATGAACTGTTTGCCATTGGAAAACAAAGTAGCCGCCAAAATAATGAGTGTTATGTGTTTTCATTGATTATCCTCTGTCAGTTGCTATTGCCAATGTGTGTAAAATATGAAGTGTGGTAATCAAATATCCGTATGAAGTTATAATTTTTTTTTTATCAAATGTCCTAATGTTTTGTTAGTGAAAAACCATGAACTATCAAAACGTTAGGTTTTTTTCCTAACATATTTATCACCAAAATCTTATCTTTTAGATTTTTTCACAATTGGTGTACTAAAGGAGGATTCTTATCAAACATATGAACTTAATTGTAGATATTGTATAACAGTAACTTATTCGAGTCTATATAAAGTACTCTTTACCTCAGAACTCTTATCTCCGCCATTCCAGCCGCCAGCCTTTCTTGAAGTGGATGTCACACCTCTGTATTTTGTGGTGAACATGAGAGAGTATATAAGATCTCCATGCTCGACGGTTATCTTCTCCAGATGATGATTTTTTTCGAGTGTAAAAATCCAAACATTTTGTGGACCTCCAGTAGCTCTTCCCAATGTTCCAACCCTTATGATGTCATCATAAGGTTTAACATGTACACCAATATACTATCAATATAATTTCCAGCAATGCCGTAGAACCCAACTAATGAGCCTTTGTCCCAAGGTACAGAGAAACCAATTTCCGTTGCTCGACCATACGGTCCATGGATCCTCTTGGTTGTCACAAAAGATAGTGACACAAGTATTGTAACACCATCTCGAATATCAACAGTGTTGATGTCCTACGGATCTTGGATCAATCATGGATGAACATGTTTGAGTATGCACACGAATTGTGCAGGGACTCTTTGTTTGTAACAGAGGGTGGGAATACTTTCTGTTGGACTATAATGTTTATTATGCCAAAAAGATTATGAATAAAGCCTATATGTTTTTTGGTTTGGGCCGCAGGCCAACAAACCCACAAGATAGAAAACGTAGGCATTTATATTTTAGGTTTTAGTTAAACGGTTATTTAGTTTCAAGGGTTGTAACGTTTANCATTGTAACAATACATCATAAGTTTAACTAAATATAAATGATAGAAATGTAAGCATAAATAGTCTAACATGCAACCTATTACAAATGTAATGACCGACACTTTTCATTATGTGAAACGTGATCCTAACAACATATTTCAAAAGGAGGAATTTGATGCTAACACATTAGGGGGGAAATTGTTGGCCCTTATAATGTGGTTAGATCAAAGTTTAGTTTATGTACTATGTTTACAGACTCTTAGTTATTCATATTTATGTAATTCGTATTAATAGTTAGTGTTTGGGTTAAGTTAAAAGTCTGCTATGGGTCATATTATGTTAACCCAAAGAAGCCCATTAGTTTGACAGTTACTTTCTAGTTAGGAAACCGTTTATGTAGAACATCACAACGTTTCAGTGAAACGTTGTATCACTTAGGGCTTCTATATAATGTGAGATTTCGACTTGTGAAATCCACAACAACAATTAATATTTATAAAAGTTTATTTACAGTGTCAATCTCTATTTTTACCCGTTACTGTTTTATTCATTCACAAACATTCTCCAAACCATGAAACACATGTTAAAAACTCGAATTGATGGCACCAGACCTGTGAACAAGCCAATGTAAACAGTTTGTTTATAAATAAGAAAAGAATATATGAAGACAGTACATTTGATGGTTAATTAGAGATGCAATCAGTTCACCTCGGAAACTATGTCTCCACCGAGACAACCACCAGTCTTCTTAGAAGTTTGGAAAACACCTCCAGATTTACTAGTGAATATGAGGGAGTTGATGAGACGAAAAATGTTACATTTTTAGGGGTCGGTTTGAGTCCTAATTCGTATGTTTTTGGTTTGGATTTCACCCAAAGTCGTTTCTTTTCTCATTTTAGGTATTTTTGAAGGGAAAATCACAAAAGAAGCATTTTCGGGCGTTTTCAGAGTGAAAAAGTGCGGAAAACAACAAAAACTCAAAAGACCTTAAAGATCACAGAAGGTGACGCCGTCACACTCTACAAGGTGACGCCGTCAGGAACAAGTGAAGTCCAGAAGTGGAAAAAAGACTCGTGATGGGCTAGAGAGTTCGTAGTGCAATTTGGTGACGCCGTCAACCAAGGCCGTCAGATCTCGAACCAGCAATTATGACCACGTCAATCAAGGCCGTCAGGAAACCCTAATCGCCGAGCTGACGACGTCACCTATTGGGCTGACACCGTCAGCCCGCGTTTTCTATATATATAGAACGCTTTTCCTTTATTTTATAGAACCTTGTGGAACTTTAGTCGAATTTTGGAGTGGAGAACTTTCCTTTTAAGGGTTAAACCACTAGTACGTGTCTTACAGACTTAGAGGGTATCCTAACCCCTCCTAAACTTGCATGTTTAATCAAGATAAGTACTTTATTCATACAATATGTATGTGTTGTGTGATTTAATGCTTGTGCTTGTCTTTTCTTTCAAATGTTAGGCCTAATTTACCTGTGTTTAGCTTAGATCTAATGAAACCGTAACTATTGAATTATCATGTGATGTGTAATGTTGTGTATTGTTTTTGGGTGATGTTTCATCTACGTTAGACTAGAGAAAACTGGCTTTAATCTCTATACGGTAAAAAGCCTGACGTCGTTAGAAACGTGAATCGTAATGTGCGTTATCCGATTTTAAGTAGTATTTCATGCATAGGTTGTCTGTCGGCTGAGCTCATGATAGCTGACTTGACGTATCGTCATAGAGTGAGGTGGATTTATAGAGTTAGGAATTGACGACTCGCAAACGACTGTTGGAATACAACCCGTCATCCACGCAAACTTCAACATACTAGATTACATGGTAAAAGATAGTTAGGAAGTAATGAAATCTTAAGTATAACACTACTCTCCACCACCTGATTTTTCCAAAACACCAAAAATACAAAAAATATAAAGTAGATTAAGTAGATACTTGGGGTTAGTTGACTAGCACTAATTCCGCCTATCCTCCAAAACCAGAGAATTTTACCTGCTTTCCATAAAATATAAAATAACAAAAGAATCTATCTTCACCTTAACCTAGATTCAGGTTAGC
>LBNU01039181.1:6283-29631 GCA_014162995.1 Artemisia annua
AAAAAAAAAAAAAAAAAAAAAAAAAAAAAAAAAAAAAAAAAAAAAATCATTTTGATTAGTTTTGGCAATTATTATTCAATTTTTCATTTTTGGGAGACCGCTATCCAATCATAAGTTACCCATGTTTTCTACTATATGCTTAAAACACATGTTTTCGAAGCTATGTTTATACAAAATCACATTCGAATTGTTCAAAGTAGCATGTTCAAAAGAAAATTAAATTTGTTCACTTTACAACACAAAACACATGTTTTTAACATATATCTTGATAGAATTGAATGTTAGGAAATAACTGAAACACTAATATAACATATTGAATTACTTTTTAGACTGATAAGTAGTACATATATATCTTGAGAAATTAATAGTATTTAGCAAAAAGAAGAAGGCTAGTGATATCTACACATATATATTTACTTCATATACATAAAATTTGTTTGTATGAGCCTAATGGTCTCGCACTCCTCCTACTATATTTTATGTGTATGAAGTAAATATATGTGTGTAGATATCACTAGCCAAAGAAAAATTATATCTTTTTATATAATATTACAGAGGAAAACACAATGTGAGAGCTAAATGAAGAAATTTGTTTTTGCCAAAGGAGTCAAAAGTTGAATTGTCTAAATGAGTTAAAATTGATTCAAATTTTATTTTAGTAAAACACATGATACTTGGTATTTTATTTTATTTTATTTTCCTTTTTAACTTGAGTGTAAATGATCATTATTTTTTGTTTGGACAATAGAATTTATAATTAAGTAAAAAATTTCTAAGAACTTAAGCTAATCCCAGATTTAACTTTATAAACAAAAATGTAAAATTTTGGGTTTACATAATCGTTAATAAATTTAAAATTGAACATATATCTCATTGACACCAAATTATCAATGCAAATAACCTTGTACACAACAACAACACATACATCAAAGGGCTTGTGTCCTAATAGTACCCTTTGTTGCGTGAGAAACTCCTCAATCAAATAGTTGTAATCGAGTTCAAGTCCGTGGTGTATAATTTGTGAGATACTTAGTTGCCGTTCTTATTAAAAAAAAAAAATACAATAAAAAAATTCGGTGAGTTGATCATATTTTTATTGCGGTAATATATAGTCTTATAACAGTGTTCACACATTAATGGTCTTTATAAATTCTCAGATATAAAATTATGAGCAGTGTTTATGAGTAAATCGGATCGGATAAACATTTCTAATAGTGCATTTTTTAGACGTGTACTAAAATTTTGATTCTTGAAGACTAATTTAGTCGTCTGTTTTTTTAACAGAATATATGTATGTAATATCAAATTTGGCAAATTATATAGAGTGATTCTGTACAATTTCGCGACCCAAAAAAATGTCCAACATGCGGTACTTTAGAACACCACTTTTTACTACACATACTAATTCGTCGTCGTACGTCGTTTGGTTGAGTTCCCATTTGTTGACAATTTCAAGAGTCAAACTACGAACGTGTCGTTTAAAAAGTCCCCATAATAACTACTCCGTAACTTCGATTCCCTCACTAATTTTTTTTTTTCGTATATACATGTCAAGTTGCATGTCTTTTCTAATACAACATTATTGGTGTCTGAAAAAAGTACTATAATTAGTGGTCGACTTTATATTGGTATCCCAAAGATGTACCAAATAGAACTACATTTTATATGTCGTCAAGTTTCCTGTTTTTTTAATTGATCAGATAATCAATGGTATGAATCCATCATATCTCTTGTATGTCAAAACAAAAGTTAATGACATAAAAATCATGTAAACACGTAATGTAGATGATTCGTAGGAAAAAACAGTTCTGACATTAAGTGGCGAGATGTTTTGCAATTGCAGTGCCTGCGTGTGAAATTGGTATTAATCTCATAGTGATTTGAAAACAATTGTTCGACCCAAGGGTGTTAAGATCATACGGTCTTAGCAACAAAAAGCTTGTAAGATCGTTCTAGGATCGTGTGTCGTAAGATCGCACATAAGATCGTGGGATCATCCGTAAGACCGTACGATCGGCTCTCGATCCGATCTTACCCATTTGATTAATTATCTTATTATTTTATGCCAAAACTTTATATATTTTTTTTTCATTGCTATTATATTACTTTATATTATTATATTTTAGTTCTTAAGTTGTTTATAAGATGTATATTTTTCTACCATATAAAGTTGTGATGAAAACTGTAAAAGAGAATTAAAATTTTATTTGGGTATGGGAAATGAAGTTACTGAAACATTTGAAATAGATTAACTTTTCATGTTTTGGATTTTTAGCATGTTTACGACTCATATCTTCTTTTTTCTATCTCACTAAATTGTTTATTTAGCTATGAAAACTTGAAAAAATTAAATGTATTTCACTAATTTTATTATCATGATGTTTCGGCGTCAAAATTGTTCTTAGGCTATCTTATGAATTCGTGTTTGATATTCAATAGTGGGATTTTACGATCTCAATCCGATATTACGATCAAAATGTTCTTGGTTAGGATCTCGACCTTAACAGCCTTGCCTTGGATCAAAATGTTTTGGATGATAGAGATGAATCTCTCAAAATGTAATAAAATAATATATTTTTTTTATTTTAAGTGGATCCAATATAACTTAATTCGATAAGATACTCTAACGACCTAAAAGCTAGCGCTTATGTAGTTACAAAACAAGATAAGATAAGAATATCAAAGACTTAAATCTTTTATATAATAAAACAAAACCCTTATTGGGAATTTTTCATTTCAAAAAAATTGGAACCATACCTTATTTAGTAATAATTTTATTTAAAAAAAAAAAGATTATTTTCTTATTAAGTAACATTTTATATTTATCCATAACACAAGTAGAAGATAAATACAAAAAATATAGATAAGATATTTAAAAAAAAAGATTATTTTAACATTTTATATTTATCCACAACACAAGTAAAAGATAAATACAAAAAATATAAATAAGATGCAATTAACAATAGGATTAAAAATTTTAAATAATTATTTCAAAAAATTAAAAAAACAACCCGCGCGTGCGCGGGCATTATAACTAGTTTATATAACAAAAATTCAAGATAAGACAAGAATACACAACCAAGGAAATAAAAGAATAATAGGTACGGAGTACATGGTATGAAAATAAAAAATCAACTACCAAAAAGACTTGACTTTTGAATATTCAATTCAACACTTCTAATTGGTGCTTAGAACCAATATATTGAAATTTTTGACCAATCAAAAGTAACTTAGGGTGCTTTTGGTATATGTAATGAAAATTAAAGAATGGTTCAATAGTTAAAAAAAAAGAAAAAAAAATTAATGAAAAATGTTTGGTAAAAAATAAAAAAATGAAATAACATCGACAAATTTACAGATTGAGGATGGTAATAATCAGTAATATTAAATTAGTAATTTGACAATGGTAACTAAAATTATATAAACAAACCAAACAACATTTTATATGTAGAGATAAGATAATTATTTTTATTCCACTTTATTTTCAAACTAATACCGATAATAATTGATACTTGTCAATCAAACGCGCCCTTAAAATCGCCCCTACATTCATCTTATGATCGTTATAGACTCTGAATATAAATTTTTAAAATAAATCATCGGAGTTTCTGTAATGTAATTTTTATTTTTTGTTTAAGGATCACGTGTGAATAGATTTAAGTCACAGGATTGGTATGCATTTGTTATTTGTATACCTTTAAAAGTAAAATAAATAAAAACAGTATCCGTAGTATAAAATTTTCCTTAATTCTTTTAAAGATTAAATTAAAAAAAAAAATCATTTTGATTAATTTTGGCAATAATTATTCAATTTATCATTTTTGGGAGACCGCTATCCAATCATAAGTTACCTATGTTTTCTAGTATATGCTTAAAACACATGTTTTCGAAGCTATGTTTATAGAAAATCACATTCGAATTGTTCAAAGTAGCATGTTCAAAAGAAAATTAAATTTGTTCACTTTACAACACAAAACACATGTTTTTAATATATATCTTGATAGAATTGAATGTTAGGAAATAACTGAAACACTAATATAACATATTGAATTTCCTTTTAGACTGATAAGTAGTACATATATATCTTGAGAAATTAATAGTATTTAGCAAAAAGAAGAAGGCTAGTGATATCTACACATATATATTTACTTCATACACATAAAATTTGTTTGTATGAGCCTAATGGTCCCACACTATGAAGTAAATATATATGTGTAGACATCACTAACCAAAGAAGAATGATATCTTTTTATATAATATTACAGGAAAACACAATGTGAGAGTTAAATGAAGAAATTTGTTTTTGCCAAAGGAGTCAAAAGTTGAATTGTCTAAATGAGTTAAAATTGATTCAAATTTTATTTTAGTAAAACACATGATACTTTGGTATCTTTTTTTATTTTATTTTATTTTATTTTCCTTTTTAACTTGAGTGTAAATGATCATTATTTTTTGTTTGGACAATAGAGTTTATAGTTAAGTAAAAATTTGCTAAGAACTTAAGCTAATCCCAGATTTAACTTTATAAACAAAAATGTAAAATTTTGGGTTTACATAATCATTAATAAATTTAAAATTGAACATATATCTCATTGACACCAAATTATCAATGCAAATAACCTTGTACACAACAACAACACATACATCAAAAGGCTTGTGTCCTAATAGTACCCTTTGTTTACGTGAGAAACTCCTCAATCAAATAGTTGTAATCGAGTTCAAGTCCGTGGTGTATAATTTGTGAGATATTTAGTTGCCGTTCTTGAAAAAAAAAAACATAAAATAAAAAAATTCGGTGAGTTGATCATATTTTTATTGCGGTAATATATAGTCTTATAACAGTGTTCACACATTAATGGTCTTTATAAATTCTTAGATTAAAATTATGAGCAGTGTTTATGAGTAAATTGGATCGGATAAACATTTCTAACAGAGCATTTTTTAGACGTATACTAAAATTTTGATTCTTGAAGACTAATTTAGTCGTCTGTTTTTTTAACAGAATATATGTATGTAATATCAAATTTGGCAAATTATATGGAGTGATTCTGTACAATTTCGCGACCTAAAAAAATGTCCAACATGCGGTACTTTAGAACACCACTTTTTACTACACATAATAATTCGTCGTCGTACGTCCTTTGGATGAGTTCCCATTTGTTGACAATTTAAAGAGTCAAACTACGAACGTGTCGTTTAAAAAGTCCCCATAATAACTACTCCGTATATATAAATAGGCCATCCTCCATTGTAGACCTCACACAAAAACATTTGATTTGTCACTACAAAATGAAATCATTCATGCATTCTGCTAAATCATATCTTCTTACACACATCAAGAAACGTTTCATCCATGGCGATTTTCATGAAATCTTTGATAAAATGACACTTATCGACCAACTTCTATTCTTGGTACGTATGTGTCCATGTAGATCATTCTTAGAGTTGATAAGTCAGGGACCTGAACTTACAACCTATCACTTAGTGGTTCGCAATATCGAATGCGCGCATGAATGTTAATTGCAGATATTCTTGATTAGTCGATTAAGAAATTGGAATTGTAATATATAAATCATTCTCATTAATCATTTTTGTTTTTGTCTATGTAGATCATTCATAGTCTTGATAAGTCAGGGATTGCGTGGCACCGTCTACCTGTGCTCTTGGGGCTTTTTTACTTGGGTATACGTCGACGTCTTCACGACAAGCACAATTTGATCAACGTTGGGAAAACTCGGGTTGCAGTTCGGTTCGGTGCCGATGACGTTCCGTTCAGGACAACCAATGGAATGTTCAATGATCCTTCTGATGGAGCTGCCGGAAGCCAAGGAACTTTCTTTGGGCGGAACATGCCCCCGGTTGATCAGAAAGATAAGGTATATGATTTAACAAATTTAATGATTCTAAATTATAAAGCATGCATGGTGCAAATATTATTCAAAGTTATTTGTTCATGATATTTTTATAACTTGAATCTACTACTATACATGCAATTAAGTGAATCACTTAATTTCGAGATCTGTTAATAAACAAATAGTGATTTTTTCTTATATGATACGGAGTAATCATTATTTATTAGGAATTGATTTGCACACTTAAGTTTTTGATTGAGACACTTTATTTTGTGCATAACATAGTTGTACAGATTTACAGTGTGCTCTGTATATTTGTATAGTGAGTGCCTCAATCAAATTACGGAGTGTGAAAATCACCTCCATTAATTATTAGGATCTTTTCTTTATGACTTAATGACATAAACCTTTGAGTAAACGTTTGAGTCCGACATGTCAAAGACATGTGTAGAGTGTTCGAAAATACACCTAAATACATACGATGATGTTATTAACAGCTTTAATATTAGTGTGACCAAGGCGGATACTATACGTACGACCCACTAAGATTTTGTCACGATGTTTAATATTTGTATGCGACTCTATTTGGCTGTTAGTAATCATTTTAACAACTGCTCCAGCTACTCTACTTTATATTGACCCAATCAGATAAGGTCGATAGGTACCTGCATTAATATTTTGACCTTTTATCATATCCTCCCATGAGAAATTAAATAAGTTCCAATTCGTGGAAATCAAAACCATGTGGGAACTAATTTATTTTAATGAGACAATTTCATATATCTCCTTATTTTAGTTGGAAATTTCATATATACCCAAACATGCATTAAAAACAATGTACATTATGCATTCAATTAATATTTGCACTTTGGGTATATGTGAAATTAACCATTAAACTAGGGTGATATATGAAATTAATCCTATTTTAAATTTTTAATTACTATATCTACTTATGATGATGTACGTAAGTAACAACTCTTTAAGAAATAACAATTTATATTTAGTTTACTAAATTAGTTACATATGCTTAAAGAAAATAGCTTTTGTTCTCATATATAGTTTGATATGAAATGAAATCTAAAGTGACGATTACTATGACTGTAAATTTGTGAGGTTTATTAACCCAAGAACAAATTATTAAAGCAACTAATAGAAAACAAACCACCAACTTAAATTTAGTGACCAAAATTTAAACAAGATTCAATAGTAACATGTGAGATATATGATTGTATTAACGCCTTATTTGTCTGCTTTCAGTTGTTGAAACCAGATCCCATGGTGGTGGCAACCAAGCTTCTAGCACGCAAAGAACTTATAGACACCGGAAAACAGTTCAACATGATTGCTGCTTCATGGATCCAATTCATGATTCATGACTGGATAGATCATCTTGAATCAACAAAACAGGTTCAATCATTATAAATTTGTATATGATACACATTATTGATCCATATCTAGTCCTATAATGTAAGGGAAATGATTTGCACACTCACTCTTTTGATTGGGACACTCCACTGCATGCATCTCATACTTGTACAACACTTACAGTATGCTTTAACTGTTTGTACAGTTGAGTATCCCAATCAAAACTATGAGTGTCCCAATCACCTCCCATAATGTAAACCATATAATACATGATCACTAAACCATCCCCAATCATTTGCATTTCAGATCGAGCTTACGGCACCTGCAGGAGTGGCTAGTGAATGCCCACTTAAATCCTTTAAGTTCTTCGAGACCAAAGAAGTGGATACGGGGTTATATGATATTAAGAAAGGTCATCGTAACATCAGAACTCCTTGGTGGTATAGTCTCTAATATGCTTAACTTTTTTTTGTTCTTTACTCGTACTTTATAATGGATAATGTCCTACAAAAATAATCCATGGCCCAAATAAATAACAGGGATGGGAGTGTAGTATATGGAAGCAATACCAGCCAAGCAACTCACGTCAGAACATTTAAAGATGGAAAGCTAAAAATTGCAAAAGATGGACTCCTCCAACACGACAACAATGGATTGGCCATATCAGGTGATGTTCGTAATAGTTGGATCGGGGTATCAACTTTGCAAGCGCTATTCATCCACGAGCACAATGCCATTTGTGACACCTTAATGGTATGCATATATGAACACATCCATATATTTGTGTAATAAATGATCTTTAACTTACTAGTAACATTTTTTCACTTACAATATACTTATGATATATTATCAGAGTGAATACCCTGATATGGATGATGAAGATCTATACCGTCATGCAAGACTAACAACTTCTGCGGTGATTGCTAAGATCCACACCATAGATTGGACCATTGAGCTTCTCAAAACCGACACCCTTGTTGCTGGAATGAGAATTAACTGGTAAATTACTTTTACTTAATTATGTATATGGTTACTTATGTGTTTTAGTTAGTATAATACTATATATTCTTGAAATTAAATATAATTTTCTGCAAATGGACCAATTCAGGTATGGGATGTTGGGGAAAAGATTCAAGGACACATTTGGGCATGTTGGAGGAGCCGTGTTGGGAGGTCTTGTAGGGTTAAAGAAACCTGATAACCATGGGGTACCCTACTCATTAACGGAAGAGTTTACGAGTGTTTACCGAATGCATTCTCTCTTACCAGATCAACTCAACATTAGGGATGTTAATTCAGCTCCCGGCCCTAACAAGTCTCCAAAACTAACTAAAAAGTAAGGTCTTTTGAATCCCACAAGATATATCTGCAGAATATTATTATATGTTTACAAATTTTATAAATGAATATTATAAAATTACAGGGTTGACATGATAAATTTGATTGGTAAGAATGGAGAAAAAGAATTATCAGAAATAGGATTTACAGCACAAATGGTATCAATGGGACATCAAGCATGTGGGGCGCTTGAGCTATGGAACTATCCAGTGTGGCTCAGGAACATTGTGCCTCAGAACGTCGATGGCACAGATCGTCCAGATCATGTAGACTTAGCAGCACTAGATAGTAAGTATCATTTATCTTTTACTAAACTTAATATTGTGTGGATATGATTGTCGATTTTAGTACTAATTTACATATGAATATATGATGATACAGTTTATAGGGATAGGGAGAGGAATGTAGCAAGATACAATGAGTTCCGTCGATCAATTTTATTGATTCCCATNTTTCACTTACAATATACTTATGATATATTATCAGAGTGAATACCCTGATATGGATGATGAAGATCTATACCGTCATGCAAGACTAACAACTTCTGCGGTGATTGCTAAGATCCACACCATAGATTGGACCATTGAGCTTCTCAAAACCGACACCCTTGTTGCTGGAATGAGAATTAACTGGTAAATTACTTTTACTTAATTATGTATATGGTTACTTATGTGTTTTAGTTAGTATAATACTATATATTCTTGAAATTAAATATAATTTTCTGCAAATGGACCAATTCAGGTATGGGATGTTGGGGAAAAGATTCAAGGACACATTTGGGCATGTTGGAGGAGCCGTGTTGGGAGGTCTTGTAGGGTTAAAGAAACCTGATAACCATGGGGTACCCTACTCATTAACGGAAGAGTTTACGAGTGTTTACCGAATGCATTCTCTCTTGCCAGATCAACTCAACATTAGGGATGTTAATTCAGCTCCCGGCCCTAACAAGTCTCCAAAACTAACTAAAAAGTAAGGTCTTTTGAATCCCACAAGATATATCTGCAGAATATTATTATATGTTTACAAATTTTATAAATGAATATTATAAAATTACAGGGTTGACATGATAAATTTGATTGGTAAGAATGGAGAAAAAGAATTATCAGAAATAGGATTTACAGCACAAATGGTATCAATGGGACATCAAGCATGTGGGGCGCTTGAGCTATGGAACTATCCAGTGTGGCTCAGGAACATTGTGCCTCAGAACGTCGATGGCACAGATCGCCCTGATCATGTAGACTTAGCATCGCTAGATAGTAAGTATCATTATCTTTTACTAAACTTAATATTGTGTGGATATGATTGTCGATTTTAGTACTAATTTATATATGAATATATGATGATACAGTTTATAGGGATAGGGAGAGGAATGTAGCAAGATACAATGAGTTCCGTCGATCAATTTTATTGATTCCCATCTCCAAATGGGAAGACCTAACAGACGATCAAGAAGCGGTTGAAACATTGCGTGAAGTGTACGGTGATGACGTGGAGCAGCTGGACTTATTGGTGGGAATGGCAGCTGAGAAAAAGATCAAAGGGTTCGCCATTAGTGAGACAGCTTTTATAATTTTTCTCAGCATGGCGTCAAGGTATAGTACAGCTTGACACAATAATTAAATATAAAGGTTAAAATGAAACAAACTGAATGAATTTAATATTTACTAATTGATTTATGTGTTCATGATTGTAGGAGACTAGAGGCAGATAGATTTTTTACTAGCGATTTTAACGAAGATGTGTACACGAAAAAAGGGTTCGAATGGGTGAACAAAACCGAGAGTTTGAAAGATGTGTTAGACAGGCATTACCCTGAGATGACTGATCGATGGATGAACTCGACAAGTGCTTTTTCGGTGTGGGATGCCGCACCGGAGCCTTATAATCCCGTACCAATTTACTTCCGTCTACCCAAGTGATTTTTTCCGCCAAAAATAGAAATTGTAATATATTCATTTATTGTTATTCTTTGCCTTTCGTATATACGTAGTATGTATGTATTGTAATGTCGTCCTGTCATAAAAAATGTATTTTAATGTGGCAGTTTTAAGCCTTAGCTAGAGCTCGGCTCAACTGAATAAGATATAAACTTATGGTTTACTTGTTTTATTATATAAAAGATATTCCCAAATATTCACAATGTTTATAAAATATTCCCAAATATTCACAATGTTTTCACTTCAAATCAATTATTCAAACAAGTATTAAAATGTTCATACAAAGTATACTTATCAGGGCCGTCCCATTACTCCCAATGATTTGGGTGGCCCGGTGCGAAATCATGAATGAGGCTCCCCTAAATCACGAAAAATTTAACTATTTTTGAAAATAAAAAGTTTTTTCATATTACGCAAAGACACTAAAAATTCAAAACATTATATACTTAGATATGTATAAAACTATAAATATTAATGGATGTATAATAAATTGGAGGCCCCTTACAACGAGAGGCCCTGTGCGGTTGCACCACTTGCACATGCTAATCGCCGCCACTAATACTTATAACATCTATAATTCTTTGATAACATTATTACTAAAAGAAAACAACAAATAGGTCATGGAAAACGTTGTTCTATGAATTTAGTCTGTTGAAACTTGGTATATTTTGCCTATGATAATACAAAATCAACTACCACAAACGACTTGACTTTCGAATATTCAATTCAACACTTCTAGTTGGAGCTTAAGGAATCCTCAACCAGCTTAGGTGGCATCTATACTATATAAAGCTTGTATCTTTAATTTAATGTGCAAGTGTATTATGCAAAAATGGGTAGTACCGTACAATGTAGTTTAAGCAATATCTTAATTACATCAATTTCACAAATTTACACCCGCATCCTTTAATACATACTCGGTTATGGAATGTGAAAGGGTTGTAGTTTTGCAACCTCAAGAATACAAAGGAACCTACAATTACATTTTTAATTTTGCGCTTACAAATAATTAAACCAATAAATATTTAAATGGGACTTTTGAGTTAGATTTTTTATGATTATAAATACCCACACATGAACACCTTCCTCATTCACAAATCACACACGACACAAAAAATCCATTGTTACTCTCGATCTAAAAAAAAAGTCGAGAAAGAAAGTCAAATCAACATCTTACTTATCTTACTCATTGTTACTCTCGATCTAAAAAAAAGAAAAAAAACCAAAACACCAACGAGAGCATTATAAAGGCGGCTATGAAGAGTAAAAAACGACCATTTAAACCTCGGTTATTCTCTGCAACCACTTTTGTCGATGATAATAATGATGATGATCTCATTTTCAAGTTTTGATATATATATATATATATATATATATATATATATATATATATATATATATATATATATTTACTTTTGGGTTGTGAATTGTGATGATAATCGCTAAAAAAAAGTTTGTATCTTTTTATAATAATCTTTTTTTGCTTCTTTTGGAATGATAAAGGGAGATTGGATTGTTTACAGAAAAGGAAGAACAAGAAGAAGTTAGCAGATTTGGTGTTTTTTTTCTTCTGGTTTGTCGAATGAAAAAGAGATGGGAGAAAAAGAATGCGTTATAACTAAAGATTTGGGAGGAGCGTGTGTAGCAAATATGGAAGGTAGTAATTGTATATTAAATGGGTTTGATAGGTTCGGTTATGAGCTTGATTATAGGACCGAAATAAAAGAGATTTATATCTCATTTAATTGTAGTCAATTCGTGGGTTTGGTAAGCAAAAAAAACGTGCATAGGTTGTAGGTTAAGGAAAGTTTTATGGTTGCCACAATTATGTATATTATTCGGTATTAAAGAAACACAAATCGTTTTCGTATACGGAATGATGTAATATTTCATGGTGATTAAGAATTTATTAGATGAGTTGGTATTGCTGTTTGTTGTATGAAAATTAACCTTTTATATTAGCCCTTCAAGAGAATTAGAACTTTATCAAAACAAAACAAATTGAGGAAGTCAGATATAGCGTGCACGATATACTAAATAATTTTAGATGTACATATTTTGTTAATTAAATTTTATGAATACAATGGTTATCTAAAAACTCCAGGATATTGGATCACAAAATATTCTATGTATAAAGTTTTAGGAAATGAGTTGACGAACAAAAAACTCATGTGGGATACCATGATATTGCATGTGTAAAGTGGGAATTGTGATTTGCCTTATTTTGTTACTTATAGATTCGTAATAACAAATTTATTTCTATGCTTTCATTTGGTTGCACAACTTTTTGGTTTTTAATATTATACTTGAGTTGTTTTTATTCATATTTTGTTAATATTAATTTGATTTTTAGCTAAAACATATTGCCAGCCGTCATCATGCATTGTATAATGAATAGAAATGAAGAAATACATAAGTTTTGCTCAGATCTATTTGTAAATTATAATAGCAAAATCAACCGTCATATACTGCATCTGCACCAACATTACGAAAAAGAAATAAATATATTCAATCACCAGCCCGTGCATCGCACGGGTTATATAACGCCTCGTCGTATAAATAAAAAACTTGTCGGGTGATTAAATGCTTAAACTAATTGTGGGTCTCCACATCAACAAACGCATAAATGTAAGAATGTCTCTGAAGACACCGCTTTATACGCATGTGGTGGGCTCAATTGTAATAATTTATGTTTGTTTATTTTTTCTCATGTCTTTTTATTTTACTCGTGATTTATTTCAGGTTGTGGACTATTTTTATTATAAAACGTTGAAACATATAAATCATGCTTAAACAATAGTATAAAAGAAATATGGCACACTACGTTTAACATCTCAAAATCAAAACAATACACGTTACGCTATATGGATTCTACTAAATTTAAACGTAACTAATAAAACATGATAGAATACAATGAAGATTCGTTTATTTTGATAGCTCTCTTGCAAAAAACCATTCCCGTGTTTGCTTGGACTAATCATTCCGAAGCTTCTGATCATGTATGATCACGTGGTTGAGAATTCCTGTATTCGATATCGAGTTTCTTGTGTGGGTATTCTTTTTCATTTTAAGTAATGATAAGACGAAAAGTGTACCCGTTTTAGGTGGTCATTTAAGCCCTAAATCGTATTTATTTGATCAAATATTGCCTTAAATCGTTTCTTTTCTCATTTTAGGTACTTGGGACGTGATTTCTGAAATATGAAGCATTTTGAACGTATTTATGCTCAAGAACGAATAAACCAACAAAGCCATGAAAAAAAGGTCAGGAAACACAACCTGACGGCGTCATGCCTTAAAAGCTGACGCCGTCACGAGAAGATCATGGAGTTGGAAAATTCCTAACGTGACGCTCCAGAGAACTTTTGAGGAAGTTACACCTGACGGCGTCAGGTGTATTTGGAAGTAGGCCGTCTGGCCTTAAGTTAACAAGAGACGTCCCAGAAGACTTTTGAAGGTGACGGCGTCAGGATTCAACCTGACGGCGTCAGATGATATAGAGTGACGACGTCAGAAAGAAGGCTTGCACGAGAAGAAACCAAAGTGGAACCATCACAAGTTAAACAAGACAATCACAACTTGCGCGCGGAGTAGCTGTTACTGTTTTGGCCATAAAATCTTCATACGAACTCGGATTTGGGTGGTTCAAAAGCCCACACGAAGAGGACGAAAAAATCTTCGATTTGGTGAAAACGGTGGGCTGACGCCGTCATTTGTTAGAGCTGACGTCGTCACCCTTTGCCGACAGTAAAATTGCCTATAAATAGAACATTATAACTTCATTATTTGTAAGCCCCAAACCCTAAGTCCGATTCTAGGGTTTAGGTAGGTGTTTTTCCAGCAACTTGGAAGGTCTTAATCACTCCATAAACATCTTGTAATGGTGTGTTGATTCTATCTTAATTATGTCTTCCATTATTATTGTTAATTGCTCTTCATTAATTATGTGTTGCTAATTCACCTTGTGTCTACTTATGATTGTGTGAAATTTGTATATAATTAATTAGATCTTATTGATTTCTTGTTGATGTTTGTGTCTATCTCCATCAATGAGGGCTTGTTGATGTGTGTGTCTATCTCCATCAATTAAGGCGTGACAACTTCAATAGATCTAGTTGGTTTAGTTTATAATTCTTGTTTCCTATTGATTCTTGTTTTGATTGAATGTCTCATCGATGTTAGGCTTAAGAAAACTGGCCAACCTCCTTTATGGTAACGTGCTTGAACGTCTTAAGAAGCATGTAACCAATGCGTACTAGGTTATTAAGGTAGTATTTAATGCATAAGCCACTGTTTACAATCCCTATGATTGGGTGCTTAACGCATCGTTGTAGGAGGAGATAAGAGCTTATAGGATTGGGGAAGTACGTACGCCACCCCATGAATGTTTAAAGGAATACACCCGTCAATTAAAACAAGGTTTACAGTCAATAGGTAGAATTGGATAGCTAGCAAGGAGTAATACATCATAGGTAGACATGCTTCACTTTTCTTGTAGAACCTTAATTTACTTTTCTTGCACATTACTTTAATTAGTAGCTCTTGGGTTAGTTGACTAGCAACTAATTCCGCCCACTCTTCCAATACCCGAAATTTTACTTGCTTTCCATAAAACATAAAAATACAAAAAGAATCATCCCTCATCTCTAGACCTAGTAGATAAATTTCAATCCTAACGAACACTATTCTTTGAGTTGAACGATCAATCCCCCGTACTTACCACTTCACTATACTACATCGGTCAGGTACACTGCCTGGTGGGGTTGTAAGCCTCTTGAGATCCCTCGAGAGGTAAAACCTGTTGTAAGGTCGCAAAACCACGCATCAAGTTTTTGGCGCCGCTGCCGGGGAATAGTTATTGTTTAGGTAGAATTTTTATTTTTTTAGGTCTACTCACTAGATTCCTTTCTAGTGAGATTTTTATTTTATTTTTCTAGGATTTCTTTAGTCTATCTTTTTCTTCGTGTTTTTGTTCGTAATCTTTACCATCCGCCATCATGGAAGGTGGTAACATCCTTGATCCCAACAACCCAATTCAACCAAACCACCCACCACAACCAAACCAACCTCCTAGACCCCGCACCTTAGGAGAGTATTCCCGACCTAGCCACCTTGGCTATCGAAACACCATTGAGCTCACTCAAGGAGCCAATGTCACTCCCTTGCGATCCGACACCATCCGGTTGGTGCAAAGCGGATGCGCATTCCATGGACTTCGTTCCGAAGATCCAAACCAACATCTCAAGGATTTCCTCAAAATCGTAGATTCCATAGACCTTGATGTTGCAACTCGAGAGACGACCCGATTGCGTCTCTTCCAATTCTCTCTACGGGACCAAGCTAGTCAATGGCTTGAGCGACTTCCCGCAGGATCCATCACCTCTTGGGACGATCTCACAACTCGTTTCCTTGCTCAATTTTTCCCACCGGGGAGAACTACCAAGCTAAGGAATGATATCTTGGCGTTCCAACAACGCCAAGGCGAAACCCTCTACGAGGCATGGACTCGATTCAAGGACTTACTCCAAAAAGTCCCTCATCATGGCATAGACCTTTGGCTCCAAGTCCAAATCTTCTATGACCACATCAATCTCCACACGAGGCAAACCATTGACCAAGCGGCCGGTGGCAAGCTACGTGATCTAAGTGCGGAACAATCATGGGATCTCCTAGAAGATCTTGCTCTATATGACAACGAAAGTTGGAATGATCCCCGTGATTTGAATAAAACGGTCAAGGCAATATCTTTGCCTTCGAATAATTCAAGCACTTCCGACCGTAGGATCATAGAACTTGAAGACCAAGTCAAGTTTCTCATGAAATCCTACGAAGCTCCTAAACCTTCAAGCCAAGTGAACAAAATCACTTCTTCGTGCGAATTATGTAGTGGTCCCCACGACACTCGTGATTGCATGGAACTCCCCGAACAAGCTTTTGCGGACTACGCATCCACGCGTACCGACGGAGCGGGAGATAAGTGGTACACTTTCAAACCCGAGCCAAACCCTTATGGAGATTCATACAACCCCTCATGGAAAAATCACCCCAACCTTAGGTGGAAGTCAAACCAAAACGCACCCCAAAACAATTCTTCCAACCCACCTAACCGGTTTCAACCCAACGGTAATTCCTCAAACCGTACCTTCAACAACAATCCTTCCAACAACTATGGTAGTACCAACAACTTTGAAGGATTGATGTCCAATTTTATGGCATCTCAAGAAGCTCGCATAGCTAAATTCACATCCGAATTCAATCAACAACAAGTAGAGATGACCAATAAAATTGACAACTTGTTGAAAGCCCTCAACAACCAAGTGCTATCACCCCCACAAAAGGACGCTAGAAACACCAATAGCGAACCACAAATCAAGGACCCCTCTTCATCCAAACATGTCCACTTCGTAAACGTTGTGACCATTAGACCAATTGATAGGAGTGAGAATGATAGTGAATCAAAGGATGAGAGTAAGGAATTAGAGGATGATAGGAAGGCTAAGGTTAGCGAAATAGAAGAAGTAGAGGAGGAGGATTACTTCAATAGGTTACCCACTAAGGAAGAGCGAGCATATCATAAGAATCTATTCGATGACTCCGAGACCCCATACATCCTAGGTAACCCAATTTTCAAGGTGGGCGATCCATCTAATCTCAACATACCATGCAACATCGGGCATTTGCATATTTGGAAAGCGTACATTGACCCTAGATCACCCATTAACATCATGACTAGAGCTCAATACAATTTGATAATGAAAAGTCAACTAGGGTATAGAGTGTTTCCCGATAAGGGATGGATTAGTAACTTCACGGGAAGAGTTAAAGGATTACCGGTTTATGTAGGAAACTTTACCTATGTCACCGACTTTGTGATTGTAGAAGATATCCGCCCAATAATCGATGCAAGTGTGACCCAAGTAGTCTTAGGCAAACCATTTATCGAGGTCTCTAGAATGACTCATGAACCTTCCTTAGGGATAGTCACATTTAAGGATGAGACCGATGAGGTGAACTACCAAATGCCGTATAAGATAGAGCAATACCAACACTTGTCAAACGTTGAGAAGGAGCTCAAACAAGCGGTTTACTATAGGAATGATGAGGATAGACGTAGGGGAGTAGACTATGTCATGAAAAGGATTTTCGGTTTCTATAAGGATTGTTTGAACTTAGGGCCCGAATACAAAACCGGAAAAGAGGATGACTTAGGAACCGAGACCAACGACGAAGTCACGTAACGTACGGTGACTTTGAGTCTAGCTACAAGACTCGTAAATAAAGAAAAGCGCTTCTTGGGAGGCAACCCATGTTTTGTTTGTTTTTGTGTGTTTATTTGATTTTATTTGTTTCCGTATGTAAGTTATATTTCTTGTTATTGATTCATGCTTCAAACTAAATTGTGAAAATGCTTTATTTTGTTTTTAACTTCGTCTTAACTACATATAAAGGTATTTTGCAAAAGCTAAGTGTAAGGGAAATCTAAATCGGTTTATATAGAACGAATGAACATGAATCATAACAATGAAATTAACATACATATTAGTACTTGTTTGAGTCAAATGCTTGTATCGAGTCATAATGAATTTTTGCAGGAATTCCAGGAAGTAAGATCTAGTTTTTCCAGAATTTTTCCCGGAAGCTTAACATGAGAATTCTGTCAGAACTTTCTGACGGCGTCAGGATTAACACCTGACGGCGTCAGGTTATAATTTTCTGCAATTTTTGAAAGTTTTGTATTTTTCCGGAAACCTAAAAAGTTTTGTCAATTCTTTAACTTATAATCTCCAGGAATTCTGCAAAATATTCATTCCACAAGCATTATATCTTATTATGTAGATTTTACCGCCGATTTTACGCGAGGTTGGCCTTTATCTTTTTCAGGTTAACAGGTTATTTTGGACAAGAAGACGTTTATTATTTTGGAAGGGAAGCTTTGAACGTTCGTCTATCTTGGAAGAAGATCTAACCATGTTACATCACTATCCACAACAAACGATTCAGGGGAGTATTTGATTTCATTCTTTCATCTTATTTACTTTTACGTCTTTTATTTGAACATTGGGGACAATGTTCGGTTTAAGTGTAAGGGGGGTAAATGAAAGCACCGTTGAGAATATACTTACGCTTGATGTTTTGCTTTGTTTGATAGTAAATTTGTAATAAAACCAAGAGAAATGTTTGTTAGGGCAATTTTAGCGCCAATTTAAAATTTTTTACAACATTTAGAAGTGAAACCTTGATCTTAATGAGCGTCTCATGGATAGGAAATTGTATGACTAGCACAAAACCGTACCACTAAAAAATTTTCCACCCCAAATATGTGAGGTTCGCCCCTAGAATTGGTAGGAAAAGCATCCATCTTTGGTGCTATGATGTGAGTACCGGTAGTATTTAGATTCTAGAACTTGCGTTAGGACCATCTCAAATCCACAAGTGAGACTACATTCGTGTAGTTAAGATTTACTACATGATAAGAGGCATTAGGATTAACCCATTGTTTTACACCCGTATATTTGTTATAATTACATTGACTTCATTGGTCAAGTAATTCTCCCACACCCTTTGCGTTGTATCCATTTTTGGTACACGATACCCCTAGTACACCCTTCCGAGCCTATCCTTTCGTTTCGACCTTTGAGCATCTTACTCAAAGTGAGAATTTGTTTACACCCCACTAAATGTACACCCAAATCGCCTTAGCCTACCTTGTATGCACCCACCTTTGGTGCATTATTGTGAAAACATTTGTTAAACCCTTAGTTAATTATCCGGTCAATTACATGGTTGCTAAGTTAAGTCATATCCTTGTACATATTGTTTTGGGACGATTGGGACTCATGGGTAAAGTACTAGTGTAATGAAGTAATGGGGAAGAACAACATTATTACCCCCATACGTGCTAAATATTTAAAAAGTACTCCAAGTTTTTCGATTATCTTAATTCGAGTCATTAGAATAGTGATTGTAAAGTTATGTAAAGATTCAAGTGTAAGGGGAATGCAAATCCCCTATGATGTATTATTTTGGATGGTAGGGCAAGAGTGTATGAAAAAAAAATCGAAAAATCAAGAAAAATACAAAAAAATATGAAAAAGAAAGAAGAAAAACATACGGACTACCATCCCGTTTCCTTTTATGTTCCTTTTTAGTTTTTGTTATTTCATTTTTAGACTAAGATTGAGTCGAGTCTTGACTTAAGCAACGATGTAGAGTGCATGTATTTGATCATGATAATTAACTCGCCACCACTAAAATACCCTTTATTCCAACCAAACCGTGTTATCATATCCCTACACCTTACGTTACAACCCTTTATAAAGCCCTCTTTGATAGTTTATCTTAGGTGCTTACGCCTAGTGGAGGAGTAATTGATCCTTTCCCAAGCCTATGGTAATCTATTTGCTATGACAGGTAGTGAGTGTTATTTTCCGTTTCCATTTATGAGATATAAACTTTATGACATTTGAGAGATGTGAGAATCCAAACACTATTTGTGAGGTGCTAGTGTATGATTTCCGTGCTTGTTATGATTAGGGTCTAATAACTATTTGTTGTAATTACTTTTATATTCGTGTTAAATGACCCCTAACTCATATTTTGATTGGAATAAAAGCTCATTTGCTTGAGGACAAGCAAATCTCAAGTGTAAGGGTATTTGATGAGACGAAAAGTGTTACGCTTTTAGGGGGTCATTTAAGCCCTAATTCGTATAAATGTGATCAAATATTGCCCTAAATCGTTCCTTTTGTCATTTTAGGTACTTTTGAGAGGAATTCTGGAAAACATGCATATTCGGACGTTTTTGGAGCATAAAAGTGAAGAAAACGACAAAGTCTCAAAAGATGAAGATTTACAACCTGACGGCGTCAGAAGTCACAAGGTGACGCCGTCAGAAAGCCTTGACAAAAGAGTGGAATCCAATTTTCAAATGACGGGCCAGAGGAAATTTTGGAATTAACACCTGACGCCGTCAGGTGTTAGGAAAAGTAGGCCGTCAGGTTATATTTTAAAGAGTGACGGCCCAGAAGGTTTTATAAGGTGACGGCGTCAGAAGTGGATCTAGGCCATCCGAGAAACCTAATGGCGGCGAGCTGACGGCGTCAGCCCTTATAACCTGACGCCGTCAGAGTGTAAAATCTATATATAGTTTTCTAATTTTCATTCATTAGTGTGGAACTTTGTGGAGAACTTTTAGGGCAAACCCTAAAGACGAATTTTCTGTACTTTTTAGGGTTTCCAACCCTTGGAACCCTCATGCTTAATTAAAGATAAGTCTTCACTTTAATTCAATCAATATGTCTATGTGTTGGTTGATTATCTCTTTTGCTTGTCTTTTAATTAACATGTGTAGCTAAATTCTCTTGTGTTTGCTTAGATCTAATGAAACCTAACTATTAATTATTGGTTAATTGGTGTGTTGTTGTTTGTTGGGATGATTGTTCCATCAATGTTAGGCTCAAGAAAACTGGCCAACCTCCTTTATGGTAACGTGCTTGAACGTCTTGGGAAACATGTAGCCAAGGCATACTAGGCTATTAAGGTAGTATTTAACGCATGAGCCACTGTTTACAATCCCTATGGTTGTGCCGTGCATGGCATAGGAGGAGATAAGAGCTCATAGAATTGGAGAGATATGTATGCCACTCCATGAGTTATTAGGAATACACCCTTCATCCACACAAGTAACATACATATCAATTAACCGGTAAAAGATAGTTAGGGAGTAATGAAGTCTAAGTAAACACAACTTTTCTCCATATAGTTTTCACAACCAAATAGTTTAGTTATTTTATTTTATTTGCAATTGTAGTTATTTTGGGTTAGTTGACTAGCAACTAATTCCGCCCACTCCTTCAAAACCGAGATTTTACTTGCTTTCCTAAAAATATAAAAATACAAAAAGAATCTTCCTTCACCCTTAGACCTATTAGAGTAGTTTTTCTGTCCTAACGAACACTATTCCCTGTGAGAGAACGATCAATCCCCCGTACTTACCACTATCCTATACTACATCGGTCAGGTACACTGCCTGGTGGGGTTGTAAGCCTCTTGAGATCCCTCGAGAGGTAAAACCTGTTGTAAGGTCACAAAACCACGCATCAAGTAACTTGTCTCCTAAAATTTGTGTAACATTAGAAAATGACTAAATTAATATAGTGATGTAGAAATACAATAAATTGTGTAAAGTTCAATCACTATGAGTGTTTCATATATGATAATCAAATGTTGATGTGACGATTATGAGACAGTGTATTAAACTCGGTTTTAGAAACAATACATTGAAATTTTTACCAATCAGAAGGAACTTAGAATCGCCTGGTACATTCATCCAAGACTAGACACAATGGTTACAATACCTTTCATCGTCACATCACCATTCAACGTATCATTATATCACCATTTCTTTCGCCTTTCAGACATAATGGTCACCACTCTTTACAACTCAAAAAATACCACATTTTATATAAACATATCTTACAAAATACGGCACACACACTAAAAAAATAATAATAATAATAATAAATGGCAAGCACCGTAACGATTTCCCTCCTTCTTTTCATGACTCATAGGTGATACAATGGAGATAGCGTGTGATGTGGGATGATGAGAGAGATGGCTCACCCTCCATTGTGTTTATCATTATAGACTCAGTATTTATTTGCAAACCAATCATCAGAGTTTCTATAATGTAGTTTTTATTTATGTGTTTAAGGCTCATGCGTGGACATATTTAAGTCACCGGTTACGCAATTGTTATTTGTATTCCCTTAAAAGTAAAAAATAAAAATGCTATCCGTAGTATAAAAAGAATTTTCGTTAATTCTTTTAAAGTTTTAAGTTATATTCATACTATCTTTTATTTATATAATAAAAGAATTACATCATTTCGGAGTGTTTTTGTAAAACCCTTCTCATTGAAAAAAAAATTAGACCAATAGGAGAGCTTGATTTTGCCAAGTAGGTGAAATCAAGCAATATGATTGGTCAATAGAAAGTCAAAATTAAATTGATTTTGGTCAAACTTAATAAATTTGGTGGAGAAATTTGGTTAAGAAAAAAAATACATAAAAATATAGGTGTCAAATTTATGAAAACAAAAACTTAAAAAAAGAGGAAGTAATTAATAAAACTTTAGTGGTTGAATTTTAAATAAATTATATGGAGCTAAGTGTAAAATTACAAGTTTTCATGTTTTTTAATAACTTTAGAAAAAACACAAATAACCCCTTACACTTTATACCCCTTATACTTTATAATATTAACTTTGTTTAAAATTACATGAGTATTAGTATTAGTTTTTAGACTTTCATCCATTATAATATTTTTTTAAATAAGGACTCATGTTATTCTATTTAAAAGTTTAATTTATGCGTACACGGGTTTGAATATTAAATACAGCTAAATTATTAGTAACAGGAATATAAATATCAAATGGTAAGCACGAGTTACTGTGATATGAAAATAAATATACGTGATTCTACTTATAACAACGACTCATGAAATTGGTATTTAAAATTTATATATGAATATCCATAAAAACATTTTAAATACTTTACGGAGCATATTTTAACTTCATTAACGCTCATTATGTGCTACTAAATTTGCACATTTTGTAAAACATGATATCAATAGTTAAAGTTAAACAATAACATCAACATCAAGCTCAGCATGTCTGTCAGTTATAAACGTTATACAAAGCTAATTTACTCATTTTGACAAGTGATATGCTCTATTAGGCTGCACCTTCTATTTTTTATTACTTTAGCGGAAAGTGTATTGTGCGCGTTGTTAAGTCCAAAAGAAATGAAGGAAAAAAAAAGTGTACGTTTTGTGCCAATATTTTGAGTATTAG